>WNYA01003710.1:0-23192 GCA_019512145.1 Engystomops pustulosus
CTTACATGCACTCTGCTTACATGCCCTCTGCTTACATGCACTCTGCTTACATGTACTATTCTTACATTCACTATGCTTACATGCACTATTCTTACATGCACTATTCTTACATGCACTCTGCTTACATGCCCTATGCTTACATGCACTCTGCTTACATGCCCTATGCTTACATGCAATATGCTTACGTGCACTCTGCTTACATGCACTATGCTTACATGCACTTTGCTTACACGTACTACGCTTACATGCACTCTGCTTGCATGTACTATTCATACATGCGAAGCCGGAGCTGCACAGGCACGGGCTTACATGCCCTCTGCTTACATGCACTATGCTTACATGCCCTCTGCTTACATGCACTATTCTTACATGCACTCTGCTTACATGCACTGTGCTTACATGCACTGTGCATACATGCCCTCTGCTTACATGCACTATGCTTACATGCCCTCTGCTTACATGCATTATTCTTACATGCACTCTGCTTACATGCACTGTGCTTACATGCACTGTGCTTACATGCCCTATGCTTACATGCACTCTGCTTACATGTACTATTCTTACATGCACTGTGCTTACATGCACTCTGCTTACATGCACTGTGCTTACATGCACTCTGCTTACATGTACTATTCTTACTTGCACTGTGCTTACATGCCCTCTGCTTACATGTACTATGCTTACACGCACTATGCTTACATGCCCTCTGCTTACATGCCCTCTGCTTACATGTACTATTCTTACATGCACTCTGCTTACATGCCCTATTCTTACATGCACTCTGCTTACATGCCCTCTGCTTACATGCCCTATGCTTACATGCCCTATGCTTACATGCACTATGCTTACATGCACTCTGCTTACATGCACTATTCTTACATGCACTATGCTTACATGCACTCTGCTTACATGTACTATTCTTACATGTACTATGCTTACATGCCCTATGCTTACATGTACTATGCTTACATGCCCTATGCTTACATGCACTCTGCTTACATGCACTATTCTTACATGCACTCTGCTTACATGCCCTCTGCTTACATGCCCCCCCCACCCGTCATGGTGTCCAAATTGCAGATTCATCACCATTTCAATGCACACAAACATTTGAATAAAAAGTGATGAAAAGTTTTTTCACTTCACAAACTGAAAATATCAGCGTCTCCAACTCCGTACATCAAAGTTTCAAAAAGTAAGAGGTGTGTGAAAGTTGTAAAACCGAGCCTGTAATAAAAATAATGCAACTTTTTTTGTCATTTATAACATATTTGGAATTTTTCTCCAGCTTCCTAGTACACTGCACGGAATATTAACCCTTAAAGGGTTAAAGGCCAGACCATCTTTGATTTTCCACTTACAGAGTTGTATGCTGCTTGTTTTCTGCATAACAAATTGTACTTCCTAGTGATGGTATTTAATATTCTATACCGTGTACTGGAAAGCAGGAAAAAAAAAACAATGCGGTAAAATTGCCAAAAAAAACGTACTTGTGCCATTTTCTTGTGGGCTACGTATGTACGGCTTTCACTGTATGCTCCAAATCATACCTCCCCGAAATTCCCTGGGTAAGTGTGATCACGAGGACACCAAATTCATAAAGATTTTATTCGCTGTATACTACTAGGGGCTTGCTGTATACTATTAGGGGCTTGCTGTATACTACTAGGGGCTTGCTGTATACTACTAGGGCTGTATACTACTGGGGGCTGGCAGGCTGTATACTACTGGGTGGGTTTGACCAATGCATTTCCCACCCTCGGCTTATACTCGAGTCAGTAGTTTTTCCCAGTTTTTGGTGGTAAAATTAGGGATCTCGGCTTATACTCGGGTCGGCTTATACTCAAGTATATACGGTACTTAATATTTTTCCCTAAGACAAGCCACATGTGCAGACAATAGAGGAATGTAAAATTCACAGTTATATAATTTTATGACTAATGGTGGTGAGAATTCCACATGCTCTATAGAACTAGAAAAGGTTGACCGCGGCATTTAACGGGTTAAACGCCCGCGATCGGAGCCCACAAAAGTGTTTCAGTAGAATATAGAGGAACCACGTGTCATATAGAGGATGTGTTCTGACAAAGCCCCTCCCTTTTGCGGTTTCCAATGCAGTTAAAACTCATCAAAAAACAAAAAGTGTGCATGGGGCCTGAGGCCGCGGTCACACGTACTGCTAGGCGTAAGGGGAGCTCCTCGGCCCGAACGTACATGCGTTTCCAGGGAAACGCATGCGATTGATAAGCCGATCGCATGCGTTTCTCTGGAAACACATGTGCGTTCGGGCAGAGGACCGCCCCCTGTGCACTAGTATCGCGTTATGAACGGACGCCTAGCGGTACGTGTGACCACGGCCTGGGCTTGTTCTCTGCAGGATTGTTGTACACGTCCTCATTCACTTCTATGGGCTCATGCAGATGATTGTGAATTTCACAGCCCTGTTTATGAGCCGACTGCCTGAGCTGCAAATGACAGAGCAGGTCCTAACCATGTTTGCGGTTCAGGCTATTATTATGTACTTACATCCCGATGACAAGCAACCCATGGGACCATTGTTTGCATCCCAAGAACTGTAAAAGTGTAGTGTGCAGAAAGCCTGATGCTGCGTTCACACATTACATTTTTTTTGTTGCAGAAACTTAAAGTTTGTGTACTGAATGGCAAAAAGACCTGCATTCAAATGGTAGAGGTACAGATCGTCTTTCCAAAGCGTTGGTTATGCAACAAAAAACGCAATGTGTGAACATGGCCACAGGCTGCATTCACACCTTGCATTTCCAGCACGTTCAGAAACGCAATGAAAATATACATGGGGTGGCTCGCACGTATCCATGAAGCAGCTGGTGGGCCCCCAGAATTAATTTCACTGGTGGGCCCTTGGCACCCCAGTCCGACCCTGGCAGGGTATATAAATGTGTGTAATGAGTGTATGATATGAATATATGAGTGTAAGATGTATACAAATTAGTGTATGTGATGTATATACGAGATTAGTATAGGTTTTATAATGTTTTCATGCATGTACAAAAATTAAAAGCTCCTGTACAAAAAATTTTTTGTGGATTTTGCCATCTTCTGGCGCTAATAAGTTTTTTATACTTTGGTATACAGAGCTTTGGGTGGTGTAATTTTTTGCGACTTTTCGAATGTTTTCAATTATATCATTTTAGACTGTCCAACCTTTAAAATCACTTTTAATAGATTTTTTAATATTTTTTTAAAATGGAAAAAGTGCCATTTTTAACTTTGGGCGCTATTTCCTTACCATATTTAGAACGAGTGAACAAACATGATCTTTTTGATAGATCGGGGCATTTTTCGGACGCTCAATAACTAATGCGTTTATGATTTTTTACTGTTTATATGTATATTTAGATCAGTTCAGGAAAGGGGGGGTTTTTTATATTATAAAATTTTTTTTAAACTTTTTTTATTTTTATTTTTTACTATTTTTCAGTCTCCCTAGGTACTTTAACCCTAGGGTTGTCTGATCGATCCTTTCTATACTGCCATACTAACAGTATGGCAGTATAGGGGGAGTTTCCTCCTGATTCATTAACAATATTCCGGCAAAAGACTACCGGCTATGAGAGTGGCTCAGCCGTGAGCCTCTCCAGGCACCCGGCAGTGACATATACTATGTCCCATGTCCAGTAGGGTTGGGGGAAGGAGGCCCCATTCGAAGTCTGCTATGGGCCCCGCGCTGCCTTTTCTAGTTGATGGCCTCTGATACCAATCTGTATCCAGTCAGGAAACATGGCAACACACGTTAAGTTTTCGTTTTTCTTTTTTTATTTTTCAGTGAGTATTTCCACATAGTATAATAGCCTTCACCATAGTATAAAGAATGAAGTGAGAATCTAAGTAACAGTGATCAAAAATTACACAACATTTCGGTCATCCCGAAAAAAAACCTTTTGTTAAGTTAATCTAACTAATAAAGCCTCACCAGGACTCATCTGGCCAGAGCGGTCTCTAGTCAGGTTTCTACTTGACCACAAGGTCGGAAGTGACCGTAATACACTCATTCATTACAATATGCAGCAAAGACTTACCGGCTATGGAGAGGGCTCAGCCTGTGAGTCCTCTCCATGCACCCGGCATGTGACATACTACTATGTCACATGTCAGTAAGGGTTAGGGGGAAGGAGGCCCCATTCTGAAGTCTGCTATGGGGCCCTGCCTTTTCTAGTTATGCCTCTGATCCAATCTGTATCCAGTCAGAAAACATGGCACACACGTTAAGTTTTCTTTTGTTCTTTTTTTATTTTTCAGTGAGTATTTCACATAGTATAGCCTTCACCATAGTATAAAGATGAAGTGAGAATCTAAGTAACAGATCAAAAATTACAACATTTCGGTCATCCCGACCTTTGTTAAGTTAGATCTAACTAGAGAAAGCCTCACCAGGACCATCTGCCAGACTGTCTCTAGTCAGTTCTAACTTGACAAAGGTCGGGAAGACCGAAACATCATCATTTTTGATAGTTGACTCTCCTGTATTGGCTTCACACACAGTGGTTGGTCTCAGGCTCTTTATTCAACAAGCTGCCATTACACATGTCACATACTCATGTCTGTCTACCAACAAGTTGCTACCTGCTTTACTGTACACACACACAAGTAGTGAGGCCCCTAGAGGCCAGGATAGCATATAACATATTGCTACATCCTTTCTCTTTTAAATGGAACAATTAAATATAAGAAAACTGTTAAACATGAAACAATAATAAAAAAACATAATGGGGGTCATTTACTAAGGGCCCGATTCGCGTTTTCCCGACGTGTTACCCGAATATTTTTTTAAACCGCCGCATTTAACAACCGAAAAAGTGTTGCTTGGGAAGCGCTTACCTTCACCTGGTCCAGCTCGGTGCATTCCGGCGCGTTGAGATGATTTTCAGCGCAGCAGCGCCACCTGGTGGACGGCGGAGGAACTACCTTCATAAATCCCGTCCGGACCCGAATCCTGTGCAGAGAACGCGCCGCTGGATCGCGAATGGGCCGGGTAAGTAAATCTGCCCCAATAAGTCTATTTAGGTGTAATCCTTGAGGTGGGCTGGCCTTTTTATCATCCTGCCAGCTCGTGTAACATAAGATGTTTCGCCACAAACATCTGAGTGTTCTTCTGGTTCTGTCACACTGTCTTCTCTCTGGTTACTGTCCTCACTCCTCACAGCTTCATTTTCAGCTGCCCCCGTTGTCTCCTGGCTTGTGCTTGCCGTCTCATTGTCTTGGATATCTGGATAATGTTCAAATGGCCAAGCATCATAGTGTTCATGCGTTTTTCTCAGATGTCTGCGATTTCTCCTTAGTCTCCTTCCTTCCTCTGTTTCAACTTCATAAGCGCGAGGCCCCAGTTTCTGGACGACCTTTGCCTTTAGCCAGTGCTTGTCATATTTGCTGCTGGGTTGGATCCGCACATTATCATTTCTCTGAAGTTCAGGCAGATCTTTTGCCGATTTGTTATAGTAGAAAGCTTGCCTCTCTTGATTTTTCCTCAATTGATCATCAACTTGTTTCACAAGCTTTGGCTTAAAGAGAACCCGTCATGCAAAATAACCCCCCTAAACTAAATATATTGTCATAAACTGCCATTAGAGAGCATTGCCTCTATCCCTTCCTTGTCCTCTATCATGCCTGTTAAACCTGAAAGCAATGTGGTCCCTAACTAAAAGCGGATGGCAAATGAACCTGTGAAATGTCCAATGAAGCTTATAGCATATTCGTGCTGTTCCGTGCTTAATTCATGAGTGTGTGGGAGCACCATACCCAACCCCAGTGCATTGACTGTACAGCCTGTATAAGATGATGTGAAGAGGCTGTATAATGAGTGCTTCCAGGGTGCTAGGTGCCACCAGGCACCTGTGGTGTGCATGTGTGGTGTATCCCGGAGCATACAACAGCTCCAGCAGCCATGTAGTACAAACATGTCCGATTCATGTGTATCTGATAGTCTGTGCTCCACCTTACTAATTATGGAGGATAGCAGCATGTCAGTAGATTCAGCAAACACCTATCAATGCTTTACTATACCTTTCAACACCAAGACATTAGCAGGGGGAGGAGATGGGTGAGGGGTGACTCCTGCCGATGCACTGACCGTCCTGACCACATTGGACCAGCCTGACCTTAACTAGAATCAAAGAATAGATGATTTTATATGAGTAATGTATGAAAATCACTAGATAATAAGGCTGGAGATGTGCATCCTTGTGTGAGCTTTCTCCAACGGTAGAGGGACGGACTAGTTACACAGACCTTATTGACAGTGTCCTGTTAAGCAAATGGACTAGCAGTGTGTGTGTAATAGTTGTCCTGGCCGTCTACTCACTCAGAGCTCTTAGTGAGTCTTGCATGCTGTGGAGCCTTGTGTGGGGGTGTTTCGTATCATATAGACAGGTATACATCTGCACCTGCCTGCTTTGCTCTTTGCTTAGTCTTTTAGCTGTTTTAGTCTGCTTACTAGCCTGCTTTCCCATTACGTTGATATGATTCCTGAGACGGATGTTGTTGGTCACATTCCCACTTCGTGCTAACTCCTTTTAAACTCTCAGCATGTCGAGACACAGTGTCAGGAATTCCAAACTACGGCAAAATGGGCCTTGAGCGTTTTAATCACCGTTCTTGCCCTATCACGTATCCTGCAGATGTTCACTTCCACACTTCCCAGTGTTTTTGGAGAAATAATCGCTGTAATCAGATATTCGGTGTCATTCCATGTGAACAGGTCCGTGCCTACTTATGACGCAGGGCCTCTTTGGAATTGCATGATGGTTGCAATGTCTCCTTCGATTGTGCTTATCATTATATGACGCACATAGTTCACATTGTGCATATGTAATTTTTTTATAGTGGTCATTCATACCTGGCCAATAGACAGATTCCCGTGCAACGACGGCGTAAGACAGCCTCTATGACCTAGATGATTAGAGGCAAGTTTGTTTAGTATGTCTCTTTGAGCGATTCTGGTATCACAGCTCTATCTCAAACTCCCTGAAGATGATTCCTTGAGAACGAACGTCTCATCTCTGGTGTGAAAGATGGAGAGCTTCCTTTGGCGCTTGCTGCTTGTACTTTGGCCGCCTGCACAATGAACCGTTTTGAGAATCTGGAGAGTTTTTAATCTTTCTCTGTGAATGTCGAATTGTTTCAGTTATGCTTCCTTTAGGCCGTCCTATGATAGTCAACCATATTGATTCTTTCGCATTTCTTTTTTCTTCAGCTCTTTGTGATGGGTAGGTAGCTCTACTCGAGTATCTGCAATCAGTAGAGCTTCTTTCCGGACAGATCGCAAATGTCAAAACCATATTTTTTTGAAGTCGTAAGAGCATGATAGCGCTGCAGTCTCTTTGGGGCATTTAGATAGCGGTATCATTCGGTCATACTTACTCTCCAAATGCTTGTGATAAGACTGCACAGTCACTACGGCTGACCATAGTGTACTGGTGGAACTCTCCAGGCCCAAATACCACGCACAAGTAATTATCCTCTCAAATCGGTTGCTATATGCCTGTTTCTGTGGGTGTTAGTTAGCCCTCGCCTTGTCAAATGTAACTGGCTGTTGCGGCCTGCACAATGTCGCTCCATAGGCCTTTTCCCGCACCACTACCTCTTTATCTGATCAAAAATACCTTAGGATTGTCTGCTCTCAATCCGCCTCCCTTCACTGCCTGGAAGCATTCCTGGATTCAGTCTCATTCCCAGAGGACATCTTTGTGTGTAAGCTGTATCAGTGGCTCACACTGTCTGCTAGATGCTTGCAAAACTTTGATAGGTAATTTACCATCCCCAGAAATCACTGACTCCACACAGAACATCTTTGGGGCCATAGGCATAGGGTCTTGGTACGGGCGCCTCCAACCGTTTCCTGTCCAAGTTTTACACCACTTTGAGGTAAGAAAGGATCGTATCCGATATAATTGCACTTTTCTGTCAGGTTATAGTGCAGTTTGAATGTCTGCCTTTGTTTAACTTTATCATGCCATTCGCTCGTGCGCGGGGGGGGCGTGCCCAGAACATTGTACTCATGTTCTGGTCATGATCCTTGATGGCCGATCCTGTCTTCCCTTCGCCCACTATAAGGATATCTCTGCTATTGTTTTTGACTCCAGTTAGTCCGTCAAGGCTTGCATCAATTTTTGCTGACACCCTGGAGCAGGACTTAGTCCATAGGGCATTCGTGTGAGCGATTTAAGCGTCCAAAGGAGATGAAACACGTGTAGTTCAGCTGAACTTGATTTTTTCATCCAGCTTCTACATGCAGAATCCATTTTTTTTCACAACCTCACATCCTGAAATTTCCTTTGATAAATCCAGGTAGACATATCTTCTATTGTAGGCAGGCTGGACTAGTGATTTCTTTTCAGTGCTTTATTATGCGCTTAGGATCAATGCCATAGTCTTAATTTTAGCACCAGATGGTGTCTTCTTGACTATGACCACATGGCTGATCCGTCTGTGCTCTTCATGTACCTGGTCGCTATCATTCCTTGCTTTCGTAAATACCAGCAGCTCCTCTTATAGTGCGTGGATTAAAGCTACGGCACCCTTCTTGGCTGGTAATCTAGTATGTGTGATCAATTTCTAGTTTGTATTTACCTTCTAGGCAGCCCATCACCTTCAAATAATCAGCATATTCTGTTTTTATAGTCTGAAGATCGGCATTTTTTGTTTTGAATTTTTGTATAATTCTGGACCTTCAATCGGCACGCCAATAAACGTTGTTGGTCTGTCACCTTTATTAAGTCCATCGCCTGAACCTGCTTTTCCAAACCCAGTAATGGTACAGTGATCACTACCAGGCAGCAACTGTAATTCCACTTTGTCTCTTTGTGTTACATGGGTTTTCCTTAATTTTGAAGGGCTTGCAGGTCCCCATCGTTTCACAACCACTTTTTGTTGTCCATCACCCAGGCACCACTATGTCCGTGGGCTCAAATGGTCGAACATTTGTTTTTTTTTAGGCAGAGCAACATGGAATTTACATTGGCAGCTGCTCCACAATCCCGCTGAAAATCTAATTGGCTGCTCATCCAACAAAAGGTTGCATAATATTGTTTCACCTCCTTTTCTACTGCTAGCTTGAGCACATGACATCTCTGTCTGCAGGCGCAGCTGTAGCCATGTATGTGCTGCATCGACGGTCCTGTGCTCTGTGTCATTTGTGTGGACTTGTCTGTTAAGGCTAATTATTGCTGGTTCTTCCTTTTAGGCTTGCAAACAGACACGTGTAGAAATGGTTCCTCTTCCCACCAGGTCCCTGCAGGTGTCACCATATGCAGGACACTTCTCTTTTGTCTCTCTCATGTCTTTTCCCCAATAGCCTGCATTGGATGGGTGCTTTCAGGGCCGCCTGGGCCTTGCTTTTGCTCTCCCCATTTACAGCATGTACGCCTCCTCACTGGTGGCTTCCAATCATCTCGGCTGTCCTTTGTCAGGCTCGGCTCGCCGCACTGCAGACTGCAGGCATCTCACTAGGGGGTCAGCTCTCCTCCCTCAGTAATCTTTTCTCTGAGTTTGAGAGGTCATCTGATGCACACAATTATCCGTCTCTGATGAGAGAGTCTCTTATTTCTATTTCTCCAAAGCCACATGTTGCTAGCCAGCAGCCCGTCTCACTCTAGTTTCTGGTCACTATCATGCCACATTCTCCCCAACCTCCTGATTCCTGAGAAGAACTTGTATCTCTCTACAGCTCATGCTTTTTGGGTTCACCGTGTTTGGTCAATGCCTGCACACAATGTCCTCTAGCACCAGACTGTCAGAGATGTTCTGGTGATTGGCTTGTAGGCATAGCTCCCAACGTGACCCCAGCTTTTTGACGGGACAGTCACGAGTTTTAATCAGACCTGCCGTCGCTGATAGAACAATGTCCCCCCGATCACTCATGCAGTTGTCCCCTCCGGAACTGGCTTCAGGAGATAATCGCCTGGTTTCGGACGCCATCTTGAACTACTTTCCACACCATCTAGAATGCTACAAGCGGCCACTTGGGGGGGGGTATGCACGCTTCCCTCTTAGTACTGCTATAGAGTCTAATGCTCATTAACGCGGCTATTTTTTCTCTTCTCATGTTAAACTGTTTTGTTGCCTTTCTCACAATATCCGTGGCTATTCTTACGTGCCTTTACCAGGCCTCGGTATTCTCTTGTTATTTATTTGGGTTATGCAGAAGCTTCTAAGAGCTCATTGTGTAATTAAGCACTGGTGTAAACAAAGGGCCTAGTCTCTTTCCCAGAATGGTCGCTGGTACAAAAACCTATGGCCATACGATCTAAGTGCCTTATCAACACCCCAAATGCTGATCTCTATGGTTAAAATAAGCTGTATCTGTTTTTGACAATAACAGTTTGATTTGAGTGCATGGGAAGAGCGCCTGGGGGGCAAATTTACTTACCCGGTCCATTTCCTCTTCCAGCGGCGCTTCTCCGCTCTGGATTCGGGTCCTGCCGGGATATTTAATAAGGTCGTTCTTCCGCCGTCCACCAGGTGGCGCTGCTGTGCTGTCAAAGTACTCATCTCGCCGGATGGCACCAGATCTGGTACCAGGTTGAAGGTCAGCGGTTCCCTTATGTCGACACTGTTTTCGGTTTGTTTTTAAAAAAAGTGCGGCGGTATTTTTTCCTATTCCGCATAACGTCGGGCTTTGGTTCGGCCACGCCCCCCGATTTTCCGTCGCGCGCCATGCCAGCGCCGATGCGCCACAACCGATCGCGTGCCGCCAAAATCCTCCCGGGCCATTTAGTACAGCGGCGGCAAAACAATAGAAAATATTCTGCGTACCGTCGGAACCCACGCCGACGCGTTTTCCCTTAAACAATGACCACCCGTGGTCGTTCATTTAACTCTCTGTCAGCTCGCTGCCGCAAGCTATCTCATCCTCCTCAAAGGGTTAATTAGGACTCACCTTACAAAAGTCCAGAGGGCCTGTTGGGGGCCCTGCATAAAAATCCTACAATATTTGGCGTCCCTGGGTGGGCTTGGGGTGAGCAACAACGGCACCGAGAAAGCTCCGTGAAGGGTCCCAGCCGGCTTGTTGAACAGAACTGCCATAGAGCATCTTAGGGAAGATTTAATTGTTTGTATATTGTCTCCTTATATGTCCCACTTCTGGTTCACTGTTTGGACGACCCGGGTAAGACTGTCTCTGTGATTATGTATTTGCCACTGTTGTTCACTGACCCTAAGCTCAGAGTTTTTTGCAAAACCACTTTGTAAGGTGATGGCGAGACTGAACAGACCACTCGGACCAGTGACAGTGTCTCAGACAGTCCCTGTGGTGTTGCTGAGCCAATGAGACGGGAAGTAGTACCCTTCGATGTCTAATACAACAAATGCATAGAGTGGAGAGTGGGAGAATATTCTGTTGGGATTATCATAGGTGTTCTATAGTACATGTTGTTGACTGGTGCCAATAGGGTTGCCCATAGAGTATAGCGAGCTCAATTTGTGCATCGTCAGCGGAGATCCCACGCTGGACAAGTGTGTGTCATTGCTTTCTTTTTTGGGAAGTCTGAACAGCCCCTCGTGGGAACAGGTAAGAACTAGTATGATTAGTAGAGTCGGTAAGAGAGTGACTTGTTTTAGTCGGTGAAAGAGTAGTGACAGTCAGAGTTGACTTGGGTAGAGTCCTCTGTGGAAGTTGGTATCTCAGTTTTCTTTTGGGGTCAGTAATCGAGGGTTGCATTCGCTGTGTCTGCTGGACACCGTTTGGTTGTGTGCAGTAGTAGGCAGTTAGATGAGTTTTGAATTGGAAGTGAGCAGTGCGATTGCAGACAAAGAGATGTGTAGACAGAAGATTGGCATGATTTAGTAACAAAAGGTTGTTGAGTTTTGTAGGCTGATGGAAAGTCAAGTTTGACATTATCGGACATAAGGGCTGGTTTTTTGTGTTTGAATTGAAAAGTAATATTGAAAGTTTAGAGGTTTTGGGATGTGTCAGATGATCTGATGATTGTGAAAGTGAGAAAACGTATCAGAGTTTGGAAACAGACCTTAGAGCCTCCTACTGCGGACGGACCAGAACAGAGTGACATGAATCCTTCAGAGTGCCCCATTGAGAAGAGACAGGCGATAAGATAACATCCGAAGTTTGAAATTTGAGAAAAAGAATTTTATTTCTATTTTCCTCTCTTGGAGTGAAAAATGGCCCCTGGAAATCCAACTCCACCCCTGTATCCATTGTCGTAACTACAGCCGTGCAGCCGTAGCGGTTTGCTACGGGGCCCTGGAGGTCCAAGGGGCCCCGTGCTCGCCGTTCTGATTCACAACTTCAACAGTTTGGAGGTATTGTTATGACTAGGTCCCTGCCCTGCCCATACATTGGCACAGGTCCGGCGGTCCGTACGCCTAAGCTCCCCGAGAAGTTCCTGCAAATCCAACGGCTCCGCGCGTCCCCGTTAGACCTACTGTGTCTACCCTCGTCCGTGCTCATACAGCAGCAGCAGGTACAGCGATAGCCCGGGCTGCTCCTGCACACTGCGTACTGTATGCACATGCTGCTGTACTGTATAGGTCAGGGCTGTGACCTCGGGACCTCGGGAAGCAGCACCCCGGGAGACAGCATGTAACCAGGCCGGGCAGTGAGCTATGGGCTCCCCTGGGAGTGAGGAGCAGAGCACTATAGCTCCAGTAGGAGGGAATTCCCGAGCAGTCACTGCACTAACTGCATCAGAGGAGCCCTGCATAGAGATACATCTCGGTAAGTTATATCTTTTAGTGTGTGGTACGTCGATGCTCTATATGTGTGTGTAAATGTTGTATGCTGTGTATATCCTGTATGTATCTGTGTTGTACCTTATGTATGCGTGTAATCTGTTTGGGTATCTGGTGTGTAAATGTGTGTTGATGTGTATATGCTGTAGTGTTGTGGTCTTGCATCGTGCGGTGTACATCTATGTATGCTGTGTATATACTGTCTGTATCTCTGTCGTAAATGATGTATGCTGTGTATATAGTGTAATGTAATCTGTGATGTATGATATATATGCTGTGGTATATACTGTATTTATCTGTGTGTAAATGATGATATGATGTTATATTGATGGATCTGTTGGTCAATGACTGTATGTGTGTATATGCGTTATGTTATCTGTGTGTAAATGATGGTGTAATATGCTGTATGTGGGTCTGTATCTGTGTGTGTAAATGATGTATGATGTGTATATACTGTATGTGGTGTCTGTACTCTGTGTGTGTAAATGATATGTATAGCATGTATGTGTGTCCTGTATCGTGTGTGAATGATATGTAGATACTGTAGTGTGGCTGTAAACTGTGTGTCAATGTGTATGATGTGTATATACTGTAATTTCATTGTTGTGTAAATAATGTATGATATGTAGATGTGGTCTGTATCGTGGTGTGTAAAGTGATATGGGTGTATATACTGTAATGAGTGTTCCTGTATCTGTGTAAATGATTTATGAATGTCTTATACTGTTGTGTGCTGTATATGCTGTATATTTGGTGGTGTATCCGATGTAGAATGTGTATATCTATATGCATGATTTCTTTGCTATGTGTATTTTATGCGTATGTGTGTATATGGGTGTGTTTATACTGTATGTATGTGTATATATAGGGTTTGTATATATTTTTAATGTATAAGTATATTATGTACATAAATTCTATATGGGGGAGATTTATCACAGCTTTATGTCCCATTTTTCTGGTGTAGAAGCAGTGACATAATTGTGAATTCTTGCCAAGCAAAATTTGCACTTCAAAATTGAATATGCCACTGGCCTCCAAATTGTATTATATTTTTTAAGGAGAAAGGGGGCCCCACGCAGAATCTGCTGTGGGGCCCAACTCTCCTAGTTATCGCCACTCGCCTGTATCGTATGGTTAGAGAAGATGACCCGCCCCCTATTACCAGTTCTTCAGTGGCGGCCATCTTAAGTCAGTTTATTTTCAGTGGCAGCCATTTTAGTTTTATATTCCCCTTCAAGTCCCTGAAAGTTGCTGCCTGTTTGCAGCCATAAAAGCTGTTTGGGGCTTTGTACGGAAACAGCTGACCATGTTTCGGCGTCTGCTAGGGGTCTTGGGAGTGAGAGATGTTGTTTTGTTTGAGATTATTAGAGAAAAAATTTTGCTATAAAAAGGTGTTACATGTCTCCGGTACTGCTTTCTGGCATGTAGGGGTTAACAAAAGGGGGGGCTGTTGGAGCTGCGTTTTGTTTTGTGAAGAACTGACATGTGCTGTGTCTGTCTTATCTACGAGAGAGAACGATGTGACCTTGATGTTCACGGAAACTGATTTCCCTCCATATTGAGTTTGCTTGGCATCTGTGTAACTACTGTTATATCTTGTGTTACGGCTAGTGGAACCATCACATCTTGGGAGGCCGGTAAGCCTGCGTTTAGAGTTCTCCTGACATCTAAAAAAGAATTTGAAGGAGTTATTTGGGTTGTGGAACGGATACGATGATTTGATTTCCTCCTGTGTACCCCCCATGACAGACTAAGCAAGAATGAGCCTCCCAACTGCGATTAACCGAGCCTATTACTGGACTTTTGTTTCTTTTTTGATTAAAACCCAACATAGTGTTCTGGATTTATTGAGACTTTTGAGTCTGGCCCCATAACTTTTAGGTAGCCACAGAACCTGGCTTGAGATGTGGTGGAGAACTGCACATTTGACTACAGAGGGAATGAGGATGTTTCACAGACCACGCCAAAGTGCGATTGACAACATCTCCAGAAGTCCCACCACCGACCACCAAGTGGGCGTTTGCGGGGAGGAACATCACTGTAGTGAGTGGCGAGACGGCCCCGACAGCAAGACAAGGGGGTGTTTATGACAAGGATGCAGCGAGAACAGCCCCCCAAACCGAGTTAATCGCCTTTCATTTTAGAACCTCATCTGCTAGTCGATATGATTTTAGCCCTTCCCGGTCAAGAAAGAACTCAGAAAAGAACATCGGATTCCATTAGGAGGCCAAGACCTCTAAGCTGCCCAATTGAGTGTACTGAGCCCCAGTGGTTCCTTAGGCCCAAACTGGCCGCAGTCCCTGAGAGTGACATATTATTCCCTGTTATTGATTTGCAAATGTTTTCCTCTCTGTGCCCCTACATGAGGATTGCCAGTACCTATTTCCTTTTACCAGTTCAGTACTCCAGTATACCTGGTGCAGATTCCCACAAGGGGGGTAAAACTCACCCACCATCCCACCATGGCCTACAGGAGTAGACTGCAGACTGCACCCCTACTGGTGTTCTCCTTTTCAGTATGCGGAGGCCCTACTGTTTTTGGTTTTGCCAAGGATGCATTTATTTACCTTATGTGTCTTTCTGTTTCCAGAAGGTGCAAAGTTCCCAAGCAAACTCCGGTACTGCCAGGAGAAGGTTGTCTTCCTAGTCCACTGCTTTCTCAGCCACAGGCGATACCTGGCACAGGGGGAAGAAAAGCAGCATTCCAGAATGTGCCCCTGCCCTGAGCCTAACCTCTTCACATGATTCTAGGACTGGCCAGCTCCATGCAGGCCTGGATAAGTCTGCTGCCTCCAGCCTTTTGCTGCCCCTTTCTGACTGAATTGCCTCTTCCCTCCCATTTGCCCTTAGTCGGGATGAGTTGATGCATTCCATAGCTTAAGCTGGCAAATCCTGTCTGCCCCCGGCCTAGGCACTGCCACTGAGCCAGACCTTTATTTATTTTGCACGGAGTATCTAGAGACAGGTGTCTTAGCCCAGGAACGTGTGGCCTCCCCAGGACCTACTCTTAGCCGGTTAGACTCATTCGTGTGGGGAGCCCCTCATGTTTAGTAGCTGCAGCCAGCAAATCCTGCTCAGCAAGTCCGGTGAGCTGATTCTAGACGCCTGATCACTCATTTTTTACAGTGCAAACCCCACTACCTTGCACAGTGTCCTCACCAAGTACAGCCCAGCATGTGAGCCAATGCCCGGACATCTCGTCCAACAATAAAAAAGAAATGTGCACTCCTGATTCCTCAGGATCCACCATAAGGTGCACAGCTTCTTATCCTTCCGTTCTATATCCCAGTCTCCAGATTCAGAGGGGGGGAGAGAAGGGTGAGTACGCAGATGTTGAGTTTTTTCCATAGATGGCTCCAGGTCGGCGGAGAAGACCTACGGTTCTACACTCGCTTCAGTGGTCCGTTGGCGCACAATGAGATAGTATAAGCAGACCACTCCCTCCACACAGGTCATGCAGAGTTGAAGTGACGGCACTCCAGGGAAGCGCTACAGCCTGGTGAAGGTAAAAGGGCGAAACACTATACTCAAGTTATAGTCGGGTGTCTTAAACACGACAATGAACCCTAGGAAACTGCGCTAGAGATTCCTCATCTTCGGCAGACCCCCCCTTTAAGCATGGCACGTGTTTAAAGACTCATGGATGATCTCTTACTTCCACAAGAGGTGAGGATAGTAAAGTTAAAGCACACACAATTTGGTACTCCACAAGCAAGGGCAATATGTGCTGACGGATGGCGATGGCAGCTGCAACAGATGGAGCCCCGGAGACGTCCTGAAGTCTCCGTGGTGATGTTCTTACTAAAAGTTGATCCACAGGCAGAGATCGCATTAACCTCCACAAGCGTCAAGAGCGCTTCCAAATAACAATATTACTCTTGAAAATCCCCCATACGTCTAAACCGCATGACTTTTCCTGTGGATCTGGGGAATACTAAAGGAGCTGAGCAGCAGCAGTTGTGCTATGTCCTGCGTCCTTACAGCTTCGGCCCCCGCAAAGCTGCTTCTTTGAGTTATTGTGAGGCGCAGGTGACCTGTTCTGTGTGTGACCCGACAGTGCAGCAAGCGGGACCAGCCCCTCCCTGACTGATGCTGTTTTCTCTATAGCCGGCCAAAGTGGCGGAGCACCGGAAGCCACGCCCACTCCCATGCCGCCCCCTGTCCTCTGTATGATAGTTGTGGCGATCTGAAAGGCTGGGGCTGTACTCAGAGGAGCAAGGTGACAACAGATCAATCAACCTGGAGCTGGGGTCTGACTCCATAGTGGAGTAATACATCAGTGTAACACCAACGCTGCAGTAGCTGCTGCCCATGCAGGTGATACATGGAGGGGCCATATATCCATGTATACATTGTGCAAAAGAAGCCTTACATGTTAGGTGATAGTGTCTTACTCTTTCAGCAGTTTCCGAGACATAATGATTTTTGGTGGGATATGGCCATCCCTGGCCTCACAGTCACAGCTAATTGCAGGATCTCAATTTGCCGCATTCCATTTGGGCTGTTTTGGGTTGGGACCAAACGCGGACATCTGTGACCGCTCATCTCTATCGCCAGCTTTGTCCACAATCAGGTCTGCATGACAGCATCACCACCCATTCGTGGTCAGGGTGGTCTGGGGCCGTCATCCATGGTCTGGGAGGGGTTTCTGGGGGTTCATCTGGTCGGACAGAGGTGTCCTTGGGCGTCGGCATGGTCCCTTGGGGGGGGGGGGTTCTGGCCTCAGCCATGGTCTGGAGGGGGTTGAGGGGTCTGGGTGTCAGCCATTTTACGGATGGGGGGGGGGTTCTGGGCCGCGTCTAGCCATGGTCTGGATGGGGGTGAGGGTCTGGGTGGTGTCGCCATGTTCTGGGATGGGGTGAGGGGTCTGGGTGTCAGCCATGGTCTGATGTCGGGGGGGGGTTCCTGTCTGGGCCCGTCAGCCTTGGTCCCTGGGATGGGGGTGAAGGGTTGGGCTGTCAGCCATGGTCGGTTGGGGGTGAGGGGTCTGGGTGGTCCGCCATGGTCTTGATGGGGGGAAGTTCTGGGTTTCATCCATTGTCTGGATGGGGGTGAAAGGTCTGGGTTTGTCAGCCGTGGTCTGGTGTGAGACAGGTCGGGATGGGGGGGGGGAGTCGGGGTGGCAGCTAGGGTTCCTGAATAGAGGGGGGGGGTCTGAGGTTGAGGGCGCTGTCGGACCAAAGGCAGGGGCAAGGGGGGGGGGGCTGGGGTGTCGCTCCATTATTTAATGCATGATGTGATTTTGAAATTGTCTCATTGGCTATATAAGCACACAAAACTCTGGCTTCAATCATATTCTGCATACTGAATGATTGCAGGCAGTATTGTTTTTATATATGTATTACTGAAAATGTCTACTCCCCTCTCCTAAAATAACCCCACAGAGGTTGACACCCATCTGAGCTGCTGTATTCTCTCCGAGACTGCAGATGGATTTTATCCACTAAACCAAAAGTGGTTACGTAGGAGACGTGAACCCTGTGTGTATTGATCTCTTTCCAGGGTGCCCAGAAGCTCTCCCATGACCCACGGCTACTGCCATAGCTGCATGCCAAGAAGTTGGTGAGTGAATTTTTCTGCAGGTTTGGACGTCCAGAGACCATAGAGTCCGGTCGCAGACCCACTTCACTGGAAGGTAAAGGACCTGAAACCTTTGTCCCTCGCTACAGGTGTAAGAACATGCCCATGACACCCACTTAGCATTCCCAAGTTTGTGGTGCGTTGAGATACTTAAACAGCCTCTTAAGGTAAGGCTCCGGGAGGCCATGGAAGTAAACATGTGGGAAACCATGGCGCGAGTGCATTTCCTGCTGCCCACCACATTTAGGACCACCCTACCAGAAAGATGGGATTGTCCCCCTTTGAAAGTACTTTTTTGTTTTTTGGCTGTGTGCAACCCAGACTAGGCCTCTACTTCCCACAGATCCTATAGCTGTTGCAGGAAACCAGGTGGAATGTGCCACACGTTGAGCCAGGCCTTGGAAAAAGCTCCGCAAAAGTGTTTCTGTTCCTTTTTCAGATCCAGACAGAGACCTCAGACGCATACCTGAAGCTGGAACTAGGGTGGTGAAGCACACCAGGAGAGAGTCTGGATCCTAACCTCGCTACGATGGTCCGTTTTCCAAGTCCCTGCTGACCAGTGCCACGCCTGTGACGCTAGAGGAAGTCAGCATGCCTTCCATCCTTTTATTGTAAAACCTTCCCTGCCGTACCTTCTTGCTTAGCTGGTCTCTTCTGTCTGAACTGTATGCTCAGGACTCCCCAACCATGACATACTGTATCTATAGGGGTCACCAGGATGCCCCAGGGTATGAGCTTACCTACGTTGGGCAAACGACATGACCTTCTTTAACATTGACAGCAACAGGTAACCCTGTATTAGCATTGTCTGTTGTGTAACCGGATTTGTGGGGATAGGAGAGTCAGGTCAGGCCTAGAGGCTGGGAAGGAGTGTACTGCGATAAAATTTGTGCATTCCTTCCTCGTGATCCCCAGGACGCCGGCTCTTCCCGCCACCCCTTGGTGGGTTGAGGTACCGGTTCTTAATGGTATGGTCGTTAGTGTGAATTTGCCAAAAATCTAGTCAAACACTGAATCCAGCCCTTATTAAGAGCACCGTCATCTAGCCGGCACCCTCACTATCGCAAACTATGCAGTTTGTTGCAAAAAAGAAATCACAACAACCATTTTTTAACAACTATCCTTTAATTGAACAAAGAACGCAGCCCCCCCCTCGTGACCATTTTATTTGTTTAGCAATGGCCAGTCCATCGACGTAATCCTTCGAATACGGAGTAGTCCACCGCATTCACAGTCCTGGAAGACACAATACCACACTGTGGCGATGCACTGCAATTATTGTGACACGCACGAGACGAGCTCCGCTCAATAAGAGGTCCCAAAACTGGTATTAATTTTAGTGTCATCTCATACCGCCATATGACACCTTAAAGAGGGCCCTGTCACCCGAGAAATGCGTGTCACTAGAATGTTTACTAAAGTAATCAGAGCTCCCTAGGCTACCCCAGAGCAGCTGTGTTACACAGAAACACTCGTGTGATAACGGCGTAACGATACACACCAGGGCGCTGTACACTACAAAACCGACCGCTCACAAAGGTGGCGAATTCATGAGGGGGTGGGATTGTGGGTCATGACACGCCAGCGAGTCACCGCCCTAGGCCTAATGGAATCAACGAGCGGCGACCCCTGTCAGGGGAGAGGACCGCCCCTCAGGAATACGTCGGACCCCCTTTGAGAGCGGTCCTGCGTTTCTATGGTACAGCGCAGCGGTGTGTTTTGTAGTGTTATCGGAGGTTTCCGGTATAGTCTAGCAGTGGTAAGCACCGCTGGGTCTGTCCTTAGCATAGGATTATTCTTACTTTAGTCACATCTCTGGGCGCGATTCACACTTTGCGTTTTGGCCTGCGTTTATATGCGTTTGCAATGCATGACAACAGCTGAGGAGGCGATTTCCTATTAAATTCTGGTTTAACAATGTTGTTAAACTGCATGCTTGACATTGCATTTAGAGTGCGTTCTGAAACGGCAACGTTAACGTCACTGTAATTAGGCAAATCGCCTCCTCAGCTGATGTAATGCATTTTTAAACGCAATGAAAACGAAGGACTAACGCACCCGTGTTGAACGCGCCCAGTCCTAGGGCTGTTTTTCTGGGTGACGTCCTCTTTCCACAGCTCCACACCTACCGAAGTATAGAAAAGTTATTGGCCTCAAGTATGGCAAAATGCAAAATGAAGAATTTTTTTTTCTACAAAAGATTTACATTTTTAAAAAAAAATCTTAAAACACAATAATTCCTTTCAATGTTACCATTTTAGGACAGTAATGGCCATTTAAACCAATTTTTTACACTTTTAATATTCTTTTTGCGAGGAAATGTTGTTCTTTTTAGTGGCTTATTTTAGGTGCAGAACTTTGTTATTTTTTTTAATCATCTGTAGGAAATGTTTTTTTAAAGGTATTTATTAAATGATCTTTTTTTCAGACAAAGTTTTTTTCCTTTTTTTTGTTCCTGGCTTTACCGGGCGGGTCCAGTATGATCTGTTTTATTATACAGATTGTTACAGACGCGGCAATACCAAATATGTGGCGGTTTTTTGTGTGTTTGTGTGTTTTTATACTTTATTAAGTGTTTTTTATAGGAAAGTGACATTTTTAGGGGCTAATTTTTAAAGTATGTATTTTTTATTTATTCTAATTGGGTGTGTTCATTGTTTTTTACATGTTTTTAACTTTGCCAGACTTGAACCCCAGCGATTGCTCTGATACACTGCTCTACAATACTTTTTTCATTGGAGAGCAGACGGGCAGGAACATCGGGCAGCTGCCGGGGCACATGCCAGTGCCTCGGACCCCAGAAGGATCAAATCACCCCTCTAAGCTCGGCGTGGGGGATCACGCTCCATGCGGGAAACCCCCCACACGCCGCGGTCCATGCTGCCCCGTGCGGACTTGGTAAGGGGTTTAAACAACCGCGATCGTAGTCGCTCCGATCGTGGGTTTTTAGAGTGCGTGATATTTGCGATTAATTCTCACAGGCTTGTACGTCACAAATGCTGGGGGGTGACATACACTCTGATATATTTCTCCTGTCACACAGCCTACAGGTTACTGTCGGGGGTCACGGCCTGTGGGTTCCCACCTCATCCCGCTGTGCATGCTGGACGTCTGTAGCGGCTCGGAAGGAGGGGCCATCATACAAGGTTGCTGCTCTCTCTCCTGTGTTGCTCCCTGCACCTCCTCCGCGTATTCAGAGAAGGCAATCAGAATGAGTCTTCAGGTCCATGGCCGAGGTCAACACAGGCAGTCCGCTCTCGCGAGGTGGCACCCCCCCCCCTGATGACCTTCCATTCTCACACCATCCCATCGGAAAGCTCACCCAGGGTGGATGAGGGGCTGTGCCTCTGCCCATGCTCTTGCTGTGCCGTGCAAGGGAGCAAGAGCTCAGGATCTGAAGACACAGCAGCCGCTCTGTCAAGGTGACCCCCGCCCCCCCCACCCCCTCCTTCCTCACAACTCCCGCGTCATGCTCACGACAGGGGGAGAGGAGGGGCGGGCCCGGTGGAGGATTAGTGGGCCGGTGAACCTGCTCGTGCTCTTCCTCTCTGTCCTGTGAGCTCAGACTTCCAGCAGCCACGCCCGCTGTCCTTCTCCTGTTGTCTCCTGCATGGACTGCAGTGTGTTCCCCCGATGTGCCTCCCCCGGGACCCAGGAGACTGGTCACCTCAGTCTTCTTGGCCGGGAACCATGCGAGCATAGCGTTGCGCACATTCTTTTAACTACCCCGGGCGTAAACTACCCACTACCCGGGCAGGCGGCGACAACGGCTAAAAAACCGTACAGTCCTCCGAAGCGGACGGTTGGGAGGTATGCATTGTGCACGTCTTATCAGGGACTCTGGACTTACAGTTGCGTGATTCACACAGTCTTCTCAAGGAGATGCAGGCTGGGATGGGATCCTTGTGAGCTGCTCCAACAGGTAGAGGTGACAGGACTAGTGACACAGACCTGATGACAGGTGTCCTTTAAGCAAATGACTAGCAGTTGGTAAGAGTGTCCTGGTCCGTCTACTCATGAGCCTCTGAGCTGGGCTGCTGTGGAGGCCTTGTGTGGGGGTGTTTCTGTGATCCAGTATAGACAGGTATACATCTGCACCTGCCTGCTTTGCTCTTTGCATTAGTCTTTTAGCTGTTTTTACTGCTGACTCTGCTTTCCCATTACGTTGGGGATATCCTGGAGATGATGTCTGTTGGTCAAATTCCCACGTCGTGCTAAATCTTTTAAACTCTTCAGCATTGTCAGAGAACACAGTGTCAGGAATGCCAAACCTGGCAAAATGGGCCTTGAGTTTTTTAATCACCGTTCTTGCCCTTGTATCCTGCAGATAGTTCACTTCCCAGAGGTTGGAGAAATAATCCGCTGTAATCAGATATTCTTTGTCATTCCATGTGAACAGGTCCGTGCCTATCTTTGACCATGGCCTCTTTGGAATTGCATGTGGTTGCAATGTCTCCTTCGATTGCTTATCATTATATGACGCACATATTTCACATTGTGCTATGTAATTTTTTATGTGGTCATTCATACCTGGCCAATAGACAGATTCCCGTGCACGGCGTAGACAGCCTTCAATGCCTAGATGAGTATATCTGCTATCAGTAAGTCTTTCCCCGGACAGAAGCAAATGTCAAACCCATATTTTTGATGTCGTAAGAGCATGCGCTGCTGTCTCTTTGGGGCATTTAGTAGTGGTTTCTTGGTAATACTCTCCAAAGGCTTGTGATCAGACTGCACAGTCACTCGGCGACCATAAGTGTACTGGTGGAACCTCTCCAGCCCAAAAACCACGGCCAGTAATTCCTTCTCAATCTGTGCATATCCCTGTTCTGTTGGTGTTAGTGCCCTGCTTGCAAATGTAACTGGCTGTTGCGCCTGCATCAATGTTGCTC
>WNYA01003711.1:0-23180 GCA_019512145.1 Engystomops pustulosus
CCCCAGTAGAAAAGTAGTCACAGCACATGCCCCCCAGTATAAAGGTAGCCACAGCACATAACCCCATTAGATAGGTAGCCACAGCACATGCCCCAAGTTGATAGGTAGCCACAGCACATGCCCCCAGTAGATAGGTAGTCATAGCACATGCCACCAAGTAGATGTGTAGCCCCAGCAGATGCACCCTCAATATATAGGTAGTCATAGCACATGCCTTCCAGTAGCTAGGTAGTCACAGCAAAACAAAAATTAATATTCACTTACCAGCGCTCCCTGCAGCCAGCTCCTCATCACTCCCACGTTCTTGTATTTGACCCAGGCTTAGACGATGGCGCTTGGGTCGTACAAAGGACGTAGGCAGCGGTAAGCTGTGTGTCCAGTGATCAGTCTAAGAGACACAGCAGCCATAACTATTTATTAAAGATCTGTCTGAGAGCCATATCTGGCTCCCGAGCCGTAGGTTCCCTTCTCCAGACACTAGGGGCATCTTTACTATGCAGCATTGTCTCTGCCTGAAATGCAGTCTGAAAAGGCTCTCGGGACCTGGCTTTTTTAGCGAATTTTCGTAAGTGGCGGTTTGAGGGCCATAACTTTTAACTTTTTTTTCAGGGCACATAAAGCTAGTTAAAACGTTTTTTAAACGTTTAAACATTTATTTTTATATTTATTTGGGGTTAAAAGTGGAAAAAAAAGTCTTTTTGTCATTTATAGTTTCTTAAAATTTTATTTTCAAATGAACTCAAAATGAACATTATTAGTGAATTCCCTATGTTGTTTCAGTAATTTTGATATATAATATGTATAGTCTCGGGGAAACGGGCATCTATGGCGATGCTTTTTGCAGTGTCCAGGGATTTTTTTTTATATATATATGGGGAAATGTGAATATATTTTTATGAATATTTGTTTTCACTTTACTTTATATGTCCCCTATGAGGTCATAAAAGACCCGGGGGACATTTTCACTGTTTGCTTGTTTTTTTTATTTTACTTTATTCCTTTTCTTTTACAAGTTTTCCCCTGTACCTGGTGCATCTATAAGAGCCTCAGTGACAGAGGGAAACGACCAGCTGTCATTATATATACGCTTAACTCTTTAGGCTGGTGCCACATGTGACACTTTGTCTACGTTTGCAAACGCAGACAAGGCCGCACCCACCGGGGCGGGCCGCGGCCCGATCGCATCAGCGTTTCTATGGAAACTCCTGTGATCTGGAATGAGCTGCCGGTGTTTTGCATTAAATTAACGCAAAACACCGGCGGCTCGTTCCTGATTTGCAAACGCAGACAAAGTGTCACGTGTGGCAGCAGCCTTAGACCCGGCGGTCATGTGACCTCCGAGTTTATAGACTCGCCGGCATTGCGATGCTGGGAGTAGCGGAGAAGGAAGAGGTAATAAACTGCATCTTCCTTCTCCATAGGTTCTCCGAGTGTCTGTCTCTTAGGGGTTCCAGGCTCTATTAACACCTATGGATCCCCTCAGGTTAATTTGAATACAGTCCTTCATCCTGATGGTAGATGCCCTTTAACGTTTAAAATTATGCTAATGAGTCCAAAGATGTGTTACCCTCCATGCTGTAGCACTAAAGTCTGTCTTGCATTTTCATTGCGTTTGAAATGCATTACAACAGCTGAGGAGAGGTGATTTGCCTAATTACATCACTGTTAACATTTCCGTTTACAAAACACCTCATAAATGGGACGTTAACACATTAGTGTTAGTGTGCCCCTGCACACTGGGGGACATTTACATAAAGGGTCGGTGTCTGCTTTGGCTTTGTTACCAACCTGCTCTCGGTAAGAAGACACACATTTAATATTGTGTAGCTGTGCAGATAAATTTCTGGCGCCAAGACCATTTTCTGTCCCTGGGACCAAAATCTGTCCCGAGAACCAGAAATGTGTCCAACAGTCAGAGAACAGGCAACAGTGCAATAGCACTGTTTTGTGTCCCTGCTAGACCAAATTTCTTTTGGTCTACTTTACACCAGTTTACAGCGTCCAAAAATGGCTGTGACACATATTAATTGTGTCTGAGTTTCCACTCCGCCAAAGCCACGCCCCTTTTCAGAGAAGAGTCGGAGCAGGCGGAAAAAGTCATTTTTTCTGTCCCCGACAGCTAATAAATAGGTAGGAGAGCAGAAGATGCGGTGAAAGCACCACAAAACTGGCGGAAACACCATAGTAAATGTCCCCCACTCTGTCTGATGTACCATATATACTAGAATATAAGCCTACTTTTGCTGAAAAACCAAACTCGGCTTATACTCGAGTAAAAAAATATATCAAAACTCACTTTCCCGGCTTCCCCCACTGCTGGCTATATACTAGGGCGGGGGGCTGGCTATATACTGGTGGTATACTGGGGAGGCTGTGACCAATGCATTTCCCACCCTCGGCTTATAGTCAAGTCAATAGGTTATCCCAGGTTTTTGTGGTAAAATAAGGGGCCTCGGCTTATACTTGGGTCGGCTGAGGGTGATGCCACATATGGCATTTTGAAACCGTTTTTGGTCCTTTTTTAAGCAGTCCGTAAAAAAAAGGCATGCGTTAAAAAACGTGTCAGGTTTTTAAAAACATTTTTTTTGGAAACACATCTGTTTTTGTCCGTTTTTAATTGCGCAAATTTGGAAAACATGTCAAAAACGGATGCTTTTTCAAAAAACTTACATTTTTTTTACAGATTGCTTAATATACAGGCTGCTCTATACGTGGGGCTGATGTATACAGGGGGCTGCTGTATAGAGGGTTGACCGACTGGTTGTCTGGCTGTATACACTGGGGCAGGGGCTATATACACTGGGGCATGGGCTGGCAGGCTATATACACCAGGGGCAGGGGCTGTCTGGCTATATACACCGGGGGCAGGGGCTGTCTGGCTATATACACCGGGGCAGGGGCTGGCAGGCTATATACATAGGGGTCAGTATTATAGTAGTTATATTCCTGTACATAGGGGGCAGTATTATAGTAGTTATATTCCTGTACATAGGGGGCCGTATTATAGTAGTTATATTCTTGTACATAGGGGGCAGTATTATAGTAGTTATATTCTTGAACATTGGGGGCAGTATTATAGTAGTTATATTCCTGTACATAGGGGGAAGTATTATAGTAGTTATATTCTTGTACATAGGGGGCAGTATTATAGTAGTTATATTCTTGAACATTGGGGACAGTATTATAGTAGTTATATTCCTGTACATAGGGGCTAGTATTATAGTAGTTATATTCTTGTACATAGGGGGCAGTGTAATAGTAGTTATATTCCTGTACATAGGGGCAGTATTATAGTAGTTATATTCTTGTACATAGGGGGAAAGTATTATAGTAGTTATATTCTTGTACATAGGGGACAGTATTATAGTAGTTATATTCCTGTACATAGGGGGCAGTATTATAGTAGTTATATTCTTGTACATAGGGGGCAGTATACAATATATTTTACTTGGGGGCAGTATTATAGTAGTTACATTCTTGTTTGTCAGAGAAGGTAGTAGTATGTTTTTAGTGTACATATATGGCAGTATTAAGTTGTGTGCTCTTAAAATAGAAGTGTTATTCATTTACAATGAGGCAGTATGAGTCTCTGCAGTGTACATGTTGATTTACACCATCTATATACAGTTTTTATGCAGTTTAGTAACTCCACCCACATCACAAGGCCACGCCCACTTGTTTTGACCCCACCCACTGAATGGGGCCACTTTTACAGTTTTTTCAAGGGCCACTTTAAATTCCCAGTCTGCCCCTGGTAGCTGTCTATGTGCAGACAGTTACATCACCAAGGAAACACCCAGAATGTAAGAACAGGGGAGGCCAGGGATGGATGTTGCATCTATCCCTTATAACCACTAATGTCCCCTGCTAGCATATAACCGTCTCTCCAGCAGTAAGCAGAATCATATATTGCAGGCTACTGCGCTTTTTCATCTAGTTTATCTTGCTGGAAACAATTTATACTATGTGGATAGGGACAAAAAGATTCCACCAGTAAGACCTCTTCCACACTCGCGAGTTTGATGCGATGAACTCGCATTACACACGCATGCTGAGTTCAGTTCCAGTTTACAGCGTTCGAACTCGCATCACACTCGCCAGTGTGGAAGGGGCCTAAAAGTCTATGGATATGTTTAGTGTGTAATGCCGGCGGCACACGTGGCGTTTTGAACCCATTTTTGGGCCGTTTTTAGGCATTTAGTTAAAAAAAGCATGCGTTTTTTGAAAATGCATCCATTTTTCACCAAGTTTAATTAAGATAAATGGTAAAACCGTCCAAAAACGCATGCGTTTTTTAACGAACTGCTTAAAAACCCCCCAAAAATGGGTTCAAAACATCACGTGTGCCATCCCCCTAAGTCGGGAGCTTTCATGCTGTCCACGCTAAATGTGTTAAAAAAACACAATGTGAACTCTTATTTTGTCAATGAATATAGATCAAATAGGAAAAATAATGGAAGAGGATGAGTACAGGGTCGGACTGGAGTGCTAAGGGCCCACCAGTGAAATTGGTTCTGGGGGCCCACTTTCTCTTACATGGAAATATTAAATATTTATTTTAGGCCTGCACATATGGACATGTGGATTATTGCGCATCTTATAAATACAATTGTCTTGGCCACTACAGTATAGTAAAGGCTGGCTGTATACCACTGGGGGCTGGCTGTATACTACATGGGGGCAGGCTGGCTGTATACTATTGTGGCTGGCTGTATACTATTGGGTGCTGGCTGGCTGTGTACAACTGGGGGCTAGCTGGCTGTGTACTACTGGGGGCTGGTTGGCTGTATACTACTGTGGGCTGGCTGGCTGTATACTACTGCGGGCTGGCTGTACACTACATGGTGCTGGCTGTATACTACTGGGGACTGGTTGGCTGTATACTACATGGGGCTGGCTATATACTACTGGGGGTTGGCTGTATACTCCTGGGGGCTGGCTGGCTGTATACTACTGGGGGCTGGCAGCTGTATACTACTGGGGGCTGGCTGTATACTACAGGGGGCTGGCTGTTTACTACATACTACATGGGGCTGGCTATATACTATTGGGGGCTGGCTGTATACTACTGGGGGCTGGCTGTCTGTATACAACATGGGGCTGGCTGTATACTACATGGGACAGGCTGTATACTACTGGGGACAGGCTGGCTGTATACTTCTGGGACAGGCTGGCTGTATACTAATGGGGGCTGGCATATACGATGTATATATATCCCTTCTGTCATTTTATATAAACCCCACTCTGGGGGGTCCTCTCGTTAGGAGGGTAGATCTGTGGACTGTATATAATCTCATTTGAGGGGCTGTGTATAATTGAATCATGAATGTACACTCTGCACCCCATCTTGACAGAAAAAAACAGAAATGTAGATATTTTTGCTAATTTATTAAGCAAGAAAAACTGAAACTGATGGACACGAAGGTGCATAAGTTATTAGTGTCACACAACACTGAGAGCGCGTTCACGCGTTTCACTAGCATCGTGTTCATAATGCAATGCTAGCGCACAAGGGACGGGGCTCAGTCCAATCGCATATGCGTTTCCAGAGAAACGCATGCGTTCAGGTTATCAATCGCATGCGTTTCCCGGGCCCGGCCCCCAGTGCGCTAGCATCACGTTATAAACGGAGCAAGGTTTTCTGCTTAAGCACAGGACCACCCATCTGACAGTAGAAAACCTAACTCACATAGGTACAAGGTAGTTTGATTACCAAATACGCTTATTAGACACCTATCTGTCAGATGGCCCTGTAGTGAAGCAAACAATCTGGCTCTGCCCATCAGGCAGTATGGGCAGGGCCGGTGCTATGGGTAGGCAAAGTGGGCAATTGCCCAGGGCCATGAGAGGGGAGAATCTCTTCTTTCAAATGAATCTTGAATTTTGTTCCTAGGTGCCATGGATCCAAAGATATTCAGGTTTAAAGTGAGAATATTATGTGCGATTTTTATATATAAAAATTACTCCTGATGGTCGTTTAACAGTTAATATCTCAGTTTTCCTGAAACTTAGAAACACAAGTTTAGATTCATATAAAATAGGAGACACTCTTCTTTCATAGGAAAAAAGAATTGAGGTTCTAGGTGTAACTGAGCCAGAGATACAGCCCCCTGAAATGTAGCCCCTCCAGATTCTTAGCCATCAGGCTATAGGGAGAATTTGCTGCACACAGGAGCTGCTGCACCTCACAGATAATGGAAATATTCACTTTATATGTTACTACATTTTGAAAAGGGATATATCAACTAAGATAGAAGGAAAGAGGTGCGGTCAATAGATCCACTTTGCTGCTTTTATTTGCTGACACGCCCTTACCACAGCTTCAGCCAGCATCTTCACACGGTCTTTGGCTTTTGTTCTTGGGTTGGTATGCACATGTAGGACCAAAGCACGTTCATCTCTGGGACACAGAACCCATCTCCTTCCTGAGCGGTATGATGGATGGACATTACCATCTTGTTTGTATTTGCATCTAAATTTTTTTTTACAGATGAACAAGGCACTTTCAGGTATAAGGGAATTGCACCCAAGGATGAATCAGACTTAGGCTAATCCACAATCTCTTTCTGATATCTTAGTTGATATCTTAAGACTTTTCTATGATATTACACAACAAAGCAGTGTGTTTAAGGGGTGCCTTCAAATACACCCACCAGTGTTTTCAAATGTTGCCAATAAATAGACATAGAGGGTTATTTATTATATGCCGCCACTGCCCTGGCGCAACCGGCACATCAAGTGGCTCCGGCCTCCTGATGTATCCGGTGGGGGCCTGTGCCACCCCCAACCCTTCGGCCAGTTGCACCTCGCTAGTGTAATTATTTCAGGGCTTCTACGACAAAGGCATGGCGCAGAAGCCCTGATAAATACCCCCCTTAGTGAAGGCATAGTGACTTTGTTGAAGGTAATAAAAACTGAGATCGCTATCTGACTGTGATGATCTTTAGGCAGTACCCATGATGTGTCTATTTGTAGAACCCAGTGACTTATCAACCAGGTAATGTATCTGTGGACCTTCTGAGTCTCCCCAAAGGTGAAGAGTGTAATAGAAAGCCCAGATGCAGAGGTGAACTGGGCCTAATATGTGTTTCCAACTGGAAGCCCACCGAGTGCCGACCTCAATTTTTTTCCCAAAAATTAGGAATTTTTCTCTTGTAGTCATTTTTGTCTAATTTTAAGTGGTTAAAAAAAACAAACAAGTAGTGCCAGTTATATAAAACTACAACTGAAATTATATTAACCTGACTTTGAGAGGGGTTGATTTCCCTTTATGTTCACTTATGATTAGTCCTAATGGATTGGGATATGTAAAGCAAACAAGCCCATTTATTAATTACAGTTCTTGTTCCATCCTTGTGATTTTGTTGACTACACCATTATCCCTAGCTAGCGAGATAAAACATTTATGGTAGTGAAGGCAGCTTGAATTTTGCTTTTCCCGTATGTACAGCCTGTTCTGTTGATTGACATTTCCGTATTTCATTGAGACAGGCAGTCTGCAGACAGGGGCTTAATACCATTCATGCTACAATAACCATTACACTCACATCCTCCACACAAAGAGGAGCACAATAAAAAAGCGAGATATGTAAGATATACTGCACTAACCCCTCAATGACAGAAGATAGAAAGAAAATACTAGCATATAACCAATCAGAGGGAAAATAGAGTTTATTTTTATCTTGTTGCTATTGGCAACTACATTGTTCTAAATAATCATTGTCTTAAAGGGATTTACAGCTTCAGAACAATGGGGCACATTTACTATGGCTTTGCGGCGCTTTGCGATGCACTTTTTTTTGGACTGTGCCCGTTCTTTAATGTTAAAAGGGCTTGCACAGGTATTTAAGTAGCGTGTGTATGCGATTGTGTCGCGTGCAACCCTTTTTTTGGCGCAGCTGCACTGGCTTCCATTCGACACAAATTGAGCAGCGTGCCGTCCGCCAGTCCGACTGATTTTTGAGTATTGTGTCGCAAGCCCTAGCCCTAAGATGCACCACTAAAATAACGGTGAACTCTGTCGAACCTGATCGGGAAAGCGACACATGCAGGTTATCAGGCGCACGATCTTAGTGAATCGTGGCAGAGTGTATCAGAGTCGGACAATGCACTTTCTGTGAACTCCGGTAACCTGGTAAGTAAATGTGCCCCAATATGTCTGGTCCTTTCCAGAAAGTGTACCAAAATTATCCATTGGTTGTTTCTGGTAGCTGAACTCACTCCGTTTAAGATTACTTGAATTCAGCTGCAATATCACATACAACATGTGGACAAATGGGGCACTATCATATTTGATAATGTTGTTTTGACCCCTTTTATTTTACAATACCTTTTACTTCAGATGTAGCTCCCCAGTCAAATTTTCAGTTTCTTGAAATTGATCTGTTACAGTCTGCAGCTTTGAAACACAACAGGAAGAGGTAAACCCCATCTTGTTATTGCCTCCTATCCGTTTATAATGTGTTGAAAATATTACCTCCATATAATGACAAAAAACGGTGCTGCACTTCATCTTTATAACAGCATTAAAAATTCTCCTGTATTCAGGGTTTTATGGAAATCAGGTAATTTCTTATTAATTTCTTCAAAAAGTTGAAACACTACAGGCACCCATTCCCAAATGTACCTATTATATAAACTGTTAACATTAAAATACAGTGCTAGTTTCTTAAACCTGTACATGTATGTATTAAAGACATGATGCACAACCTGTAACCCATTGTGCCATCAGTTTTTGCCAGCACCCTCCATTCCTAGTTTAGCCAATGAGCTATTCCAATGTTGATGGGTTCATTTCTGCAGTCTGATGGGGGGTCTGTTTCATGATAATTGTGGAGAATATAGGAGAGGGGTCTCAGGCAGGGGTAGGATCTGTCTGGCTCTCCACTGCTTGGACAAGCCAAGTGTTCAAATCACAGATGGCCCGAGCTAGGGAGCTTTTAACTCCCTGTGAATACATTGGCTGCTGTGGGGACATAATGATCTCTGATGGAAAAAGAGAACAATATTAAGTTTGAAAAGATGGAGGAGTTGTTAAAAAAGTGAAGAACCTAAAATTTATCTTTTTCTAAATCATCGTAGACACATCATGGCTGGAAGAAGCTGACATGGCGGACAGGAAGTAGAAGAAACTCAAAGAGAACCCCACCTTCTGGAGCTATGCTGTTAACACAACAATTCTGTATTTGTGGGGTTTTAAAGGGGCTATATTTGTCTTTAAATGATTGCATATAGATCTATAACTAACTAGTCTGTGCAGGTGGGTATGTGAACAATTTGTGTGTGTGAACACAGTTGTATTTTAAATTTCAGGCTAGAAGTCTATAAAGTTGAAAATGTTAATTAAATTGTTTTTCAATCCAAAAAGTTTGATTTCTAAATTTTAATAATGTAAAGTGTATTTTAAATATGGTTATTGTTTATTGGAGTAGATATCATTTATTCAAATGTTATTCAACTGACTTCTCACTCCAAAAATAGGTAGTCTGTTGTTAATAATTTGAGTCCCAATCCTGGTCACATGTCAGCTTTATGTGTCGTATTATCTCAAGTATTATCTTCTGCAAACTATAGGGGATATGGCTTTGAAGGTGGTGATCTTGACTTTTGGGCAAAACTAACTGGAAGCAAAGTTCCCTGCTGGAGAAAGTTGAGCTCAGTAGTCAATTGTCATGGGCGAAACAAGACATCCGTACTAATTATTGGTGGGGGTCTAAGTAGTCAGACCACCACCAATCAGCATGTTATACCCTATATATTGTTAAGGTGCAATATGGAATGTCCCTATAAACTGTTCTGCAATGTTTGTTTTTATAAAGAAGATGTTTTCTTCTGAAAATTTTTCCAAGCGAACCATAATTGTTGATACTATTTATTTGATTTTTAATTAGTGGCCACAACATGGTCTGTAATTCAACATCAATTAAAGAGGACAATATATTTCTCTAGGGGCTGCTACACAGATTCCTGCACTTTTTCTATCCAGCCTCAATAGTCGCTGAGCTACAAGTCTTTGTATCCTCTCCACAGTCAGAGAGAAGGCGCTAGAGTGGAGGAGAAGGTGTCTGCCATGCTTATCTTTTCTGACACTGTCCAATCAGCAGCAGACAATGTCAGAGAAGTTGCTATATATGTGCACATTGTTATCTCCTATGCTCATCTATTACACTGTCTGCTGTTGCAGCACACTCCCCTCTCCTGCCAGCGTCGCTCGGCACGCAGAACACAGCTGACAGTAGCCAGCAGGAAACAGACGGTAGTAACGAACATGCAGGTTGCCTACAGAACACCAAGTTGTCAGGTGGTTACTGCTTTAGGGTATGCATGTTGCTCAGGTGGCTACTATTATATAACATACAAGTTGTCTAGTTCACCACTGCTATAGAACATGCTTGTTGCCTTGGTGGCTACTACCATATAACAAGTTTGTTACCTAGGTGCTTCCTGCTATATAACACGATCTTTGCCAAAATGTCTACTGCTATATAGAATGCTTGTTACCTAGGTTGCTAATGATATAAAACATGCTCCTGGCCTATATGGCTACTGATATAAAACATGCTTTTTGCCATGAGGGCTACTGCTATAACATGAGAATCGGTTAAGTGGCCACTGCAATGTAAGATGCTTATTGCCAAGGATTAATAAAAGTGTGCCACAACTATTTGTGTGCATAATCCGCAAGGATTATGTTAGGAGTGTGCATAGGAGTGTGTTTTGTGCACCAGTAAATGAACATAGGGTGATCACACTGTGAGTGCCCACAGCAGCTTCCCTGTCACTGCCTGCCACTGACTGGACAGTGCAAAAGAAGATTAGCTAATCTTCTGCTCCCGATCCTTCTCTTTGACAGCGGAGAGTATTTCAATGGTCAAATACCAGAACTGATATCTCAACAACTATGGGGGCTAGAAAAAAAAGTGTCCCAGAAACTTTGTAGCAGCCCCTACATAATGGTATGTTAATCATTAGATTTGTGAGGTGGTGAAAGATTATATTTAAATATGTCAAACAGACACTCTAAGGCTCTGGACATATGTGGCAAACTAATAACATGGTAATATGCTGAAATAATAGTGCCATATGATGGAAAATAATGTGATAAAATACATATTTTTGCCCAGACGGTAACAGAAAGTACATACTATCCCAAGTACACAAGGATATATGCCAGAGGAACACAAATACAAACATCTGGGTAACTGTTCAGAGAGAGGAGCAGGAATTTTCCAAGAAAGCTGGGTAAATTGGCAGCTCTTGCATTTCTCTTGCCCAGCGTATACATGAAGCCTAAACCTGCTATATGTTCAGATCTATTGCAATGCTGTTATTTCCTGTACAGAGTGGCTTGATATAATAATTCAATTGCAATAGTAACTAATGCTGAAAGTAATTATACTGTTATGTAGGCCGTTAAATGTATTCTGGTACTTAATTTTGCCATAAAAGTTAACATTTACACTGCTCCCAGGCCTCGCATGAAGGCCAAATGCTTTTTGATTTTGTCTGTTTTTTTTATCCCAGACACTGCAGCTTCTGAACCCTTTATGTAAATCACGCCTCACCAAAAAACGTCTGCCAAATAAAGTGGGGCACGGAGATACATTAGATCAAAGGCATTTCATTAAAATTGTACAGGCAGCCCTGTTCATAACAGAATAATTCAAACAATTCATCCTTGCCCTGAAGAGATCACAATCTAATTCTGGTATGAGGAAAGTCGTATGAGGGGTAAAGCAAGGCCCAGCAGGAGGGCTTTACATCTGTAAACTCAGCAGCTGCCAAAATGAACACATCACAGTGAAAAGGCTCCTTCAATGCAGAGAACAGGTTCCCACTTTATAGTCTATGATCACATTTTAAAGAGGAATTAGGATGGATTAAATGCTGTTTTCATATACAGTAAATAGTTAAAATCAGCTTTTATATCAAGTTTAAAATCTGATGTTGCTCAGTGTTCACTACCATGTTAGACAATTACACTCCATATAAGGGCTTAGCAAAACCACTGCTTATATTACAGCTTAGGACAGTGATGGCAAACCTTTTAGAGACCGAGTGCCCAAACTACAACAAAGACCCGCTTATTTATCGCAAAGTGCCAACACAGAAATGTAATTTGTGATTTATACTCCCTTCTCTGTCACAGTTTTCATTGATACCAGCACCTGAGGACACCAATAAAGCAGAAAATAGTTCCAGGTACAGCTGTCACTTTAAAATAGCTCTGTGCACACCAAGTCCTGGGCTGTCTGGGACTGCAGGAAGTTACCTGGAGTCATCTCTGGTGATGGCCTGAGTGCCCACAGAAAGGGCTCTGAGTGCCACCTCTGGCACCAGTGCCATAGGTTAGCCATCACTGGCTTAGGATAACCCATGCTCATATTAGGACAACCACTACCCATGTAGGAGCTTAGGACAACCCCTGCCAATATTGAAGCTTAGGATCAGCTCTGCCCATATTAGAATGTAGAACCACCCTTGCTTATATTAGAGCTTATGACAATCCCTGCTTACATTAGAGCTAGGACAACCCATGTCCATGTTTAAGTTTAGGATAACCCCTCCCCATAGTATATCTTAGGGCAACCCCTGCTCATATTATAGCTTAGGATAAAACCTTGCTCATATTAGAGCTTATGACAACCCCTGTCCATATTGGAGCTTAGGACAACCCCTGCCCATGTTGTAAATTAGTATAACTCCTGCCCATGTTGAAGTTTAGGACAACCCCTCCTCATATTATATCTTAGGACAACCCCTGTTCACCTTATAGCTTAGGACAACCCCTGCTTATAACCTCTGTTCATATATATTGACAGAAGACAACCACTGGCAATATTGGAGTTTAGGATAACCTCTGCCCATATTACAAAGTAGTACCACATTATATAGAGGTTATGACAATGCCTGCTTATATTAGAGCTAGAACAACCCTTGTCCATGTTTAAGTTTAAAACAATCTTAGGACAACCCCTGTCTGTATTGGAGCTTAGGACAACCCCTGCCCATGTTTGAAATAAGGACAGTTCCTGCCCATGTTGAAGTTTAGGAAAACCCCTCTCCATATTATATCTTAGGACAACCCCTGTTAATATTATTAGAACAAACCCTGCCCATATTGGAGCTAAGGGCAGCCCCTACCCATATTATAGCTTGGGACAACCCCTGTCCATATTATAGCTTAGTACAAAACCTGCTCATATTAGATCATATAGTATAATAGAGGAGGGTACTTGGTGCAGAACTTTCAACTATTAGCCAGGCTAATGTGCTTTTACAGTCTTATTAGAGGCACTGCCAATATAGAGCTGACAATAGTTCCCAATTAAATCAACATCCGCTTGCTTGTTCACGTGCGCTAAAGATAATTAATCATGCAAATAAGTCACATATTTTGAGCAGAAAATCAGTCAAGTCATTTGGGTTAATACTTGTGTGGATCAACGGCAACGCTAATGAATTGTGGAGGAACGTCTGATGGATATTACAAAAAGCAATGATGACAATATATCAACTGCTTTTAAAAGTTGTAGTAACATGTTACTTTTAGTTTCTGGGCTAAAACTATTAAAAACGTATCTATATAAAAGCCGAAAAATAAAAGTATGTAGGAACAAAGGAACGTAATAATGATAAAGTGAATGTATAGGCAATTATTACTCCTCAGAACACTTCAATAAAAGATGCAAATGAGCACAAAAATATTAGACCAAAATAATAGTATTATTCTATCAAAAACACCACAATCAAAATAAATAACAGTTCATAACAGTTATTCAATTAAGACCCAAACTAAATTTTTAGAAAAATTAAATTCTTGTTCTGCACAAATCTCTTCCCTTCACCCAATTCTGAGAGACTAGTTAAAGCATTATTTTGTTCATGAACAAAGAAATTCAGGCACTATTTTGTTCATATATTTTTATGCTCTATTACACATTTCTTTTGTGAAAATAAATTATATTCATAATATATTAGATTGGTTATATCCACTGCAATTCATGTGAATTGGAACAAAGCGGCAGTGACTCCAGATTACAGCCTTCAAAGTGAAAATATAGATGTCTGTTTCCAGTGCTTCAGCCGAGAGTGATCCCTACTGACACTGTGATCCAATCTGATATAACGGTCTATCTCCAGATAGATCAGCATTTAGTGTAGTCAGGCAGGGCAAGAACAAATCCACTCACAGTACTTGCCGTTATCTATTAATATTTATTATATTTATTAAAACAAAAACTGAATTTCCTGGGATTAGGAGTGAAAGGACAGGCTCCAAAATGATTGAAAATTCTTACCTTTGTCAGTAACTTGACCAGGGGTGTAACTACAGCTGTAGCAGCCATAGCAGATTCTATGGGGCCCACAGTGTTAGGGGGCCACGGCATCCGTCCTGATAAACTAAGGAATGGAGGATGTGCACAACTATATACATATTATGCTGCAGATTGTATTGCTTAATATATGTATAACAGTGCACGTCTTCCACAATAGACAGCATGAATCGTCAGCTCAAATAAGGAGTGGGTACAGCAGAACAACAGGACAAGGGATCTCTCATTTCTAATTCCTGACGTGCACTTCCCCCATGTTTTCAGCAGCTACTGGGACAGATCTCTATAAGTGTGTGAGAATACAAATATGTATAATTTTCCAAGGAGGTAGGGAGCCCCATTAAGAAGTCTTCTATGGGGCCCTGCCTCTCCTAGTTACTCCCCTTGACTTGATATTCCATGAACTGATGTGATTAGAAATTTTAGAAATAAAAAGGTGGTCTCCAATTTCAGCAAATTTCTGTATATCAATTATATTAATATAGTTCCCCTGCCTACAATAAGCAATTAGTTACCTAATGTTTATTATTGTTGGCCCAGGTGCCCAAAAAAATCTCAGCAGTCCATAGAGAGGGGCACTGCCACTTATATTCTAATTGTGATGGATTGCTGGGAACAATAGCAGCTTGCATAGACCCCAAATTCCCTTTTTCAATGTGATTGCCAATATTTACTTCCTTTCCGCCTCGTGTCTTCTACTCTCAGCTCACCTACAAATAAAGACCCAATTTCCAGGATGCATTCACTGAATTGTTGCCATCATTATATAAATTATCCCTTTAGGTCTTACGCTCTCCCAAGCCCATTTGGCAAAGAACCTTCTACTGAACGTCAGCAGGCGGAAAAAAGATATTGAAATAAATTTAGAAAGCGGATTCATCTATCATTGCAGTTTGTCTCGGGTCCAGAAATTCGGCTGGATTTTGCATGTCTAGAAGGGCTGAGGGCTTGTAAACAGAAAAGCTGCAAGCAAAGCTGCAAGAGGAAATCTATCACTTTGTGTCTGCTATTGCATAAGATAAAAGCTCTTGGCTGCACCTGAAGCTTTTAGCACATCAAGCCAAACCTTTATGTGTCAGGTAATGCATTGCCCAGTCAGAATAATAGCCTACTATGGAATTGTTATACTGCAAATGTGATAATAGGCTTCAATAGCCATTCAAAATCACCTCTTCCATTTGGCGCCCAATTGAGATCCAGTTTACTGTCCCACATTAACTTCCTGTTATTCCTTCATGTTGGGCATTAAGGCAGTAATGGTTGTGAACTACTGAAGTTTTAACCCTTTTCAGTACCAGAGACTGCAATATATCCATAATGCAATTATTCAATAGGGATAGGCCCTTAAGTGAAGCACACCCTAAAAAAATGCGTGTGTGGCCCTAGTTTGTCCAGAAACATCCAGCCTGGAAGGCCCACTTCTATTTAAATGTATGCACCTGTGTTGCAACCCATTACATGGAAAAATCCTGCAACAAAAATAATCTTTGTGTCATGCAACACCCCCTCAGACAAGCTATTACAGTCTGATAAATATACCGCAATTACATATTTAGGAAATAGACATTCTGCAGATTAATAAGTCCTGGGTTATAAAAGAGATTTGTAGGTTTGTTCTTAAAGGATGAAAAACAAGCATGATAAACCAGGGACACCTATTCATAGATCCAAACACCATGACTGTAATACTCTTCCTATAATTATTATTTAAAGCCTCTTTCTTTTTAAAATCAACTTTTAAAATTATGCCAGAATGGTCCTGAGGGCATCAACGGAGCCCCTCTGTGCTGTAAAATCCCTGGCTGTTACACTGTGCAGGAGTACCTCCCTTCTCCCTTGCAGCAGGCAGAGCAGGGGGTGAGGTACCGAGGGAGAACTGGAGAGGAGGGATGTGCTTCTGCACAGTGCAGCCCCCTCCTGGCTTATTAGCATAATCTTAAAAGTAGATTTGAGAATGAAGGTGGCCATGGATAACAAATAAAAGAAGTTTACCACAGTCAGTGCTGGTTTATCATGCCTGATTTTGATTTCCTTTAAGTTGAATTTGTAGGTCAGGGATATTTTGTAAGGTAAAAAAAATATTTTTTTGTCCCTGTAACCTGGTGTTATTTTCTTATGGCCTTTGTTTTTTAGGCTTTCGCTGTTCACTCCTTCATCAGCACCATTCCCCTTACTGTTCCCGCCCCTTTAGAAAAAGTGTCATGCAGAAAACTGTCCAAAATCCAAGAAATGCAGCTCTTTTCGTGCCTTGTCCTACTGGCGCAAAAAGCATAGTTTAAAATTAATTACTGTAGTCAGTCACTGATGCATGGGACTGTTCCAATAACTTTACATCATGGGAGGAGCAGAAATTTGAAGGGGTTGGCCACTAATCATGAACTATACCAGGTCTAAGAACAAGACCGCTCTGCCAAATTGTATTTATTGTTGCCGGAAGAATTTTGTGATTCGCCCTCCGCAGGACTCTGGCAAGCCCCTCCAACCACCATTATGGAAGTAGTGTCACCAAAGGGGCATTCATACAATGACCTGATACTGGCAGGTCACATGACCTTTGTCTCAGGACAGCTACAGACAAACTGTACTGGGAGACCCATGTAAAATCTGTTATCATTAACTACTTTAAGTGAATAAAATGCATGTAATACTGAATCCTCAAACATATTTATTAATAAGATATGATCACTCAGCGTCTCCCACTAGAGGTGTCTGCAGACAGTGATAATATTAGGATTTAAATTTACGGCTACGTAATGCAAAGTAAGTGATATAGAAAAACTCTGACATAAAGTGAAATCTGCTTATAATTTGGGACCTATTAGGGTGAGGCCACACATTGTGGTTATATTGCGTTTACAAATGCCTGGGGGCGGGGCACGTCCAGATCACATACGAATTTACATTGAAATGCATGCGATCGCTAACCAGCCCCCAGTGTTTTGCATTGTTTAAATGCAAGACACTGGTTGCTGGTTACCGCTAGCTGCATGCATTTCCATGAAAATGTATATGCGATTGGGCCAAGCCACACCACAGGGCGTTTGCTTTGCGTTTGTGGCCGCACCCTTAATACTACTTTAATAAAGCAAAACTCTTATAGTTTACTAGACTAAATTCCTTCCTGTTTTTGATTTAAGCTTTACTAAGGAATAGCTCATTTGTCTTCCGTATGACCTGCAATCCTATGTTTGGTCGAACTGAACAAATTATGGAGAGGCGTGAAGTTTCACAGGTCATCGTCTACTTTGCATGCTGCAGATTACACATGGAGAATAGGAAAATATACATCTGAAATTAAAATCTAAATTAAATCTAACTCAAATATTGACTACTGTCTTTTCATTAGAAACCTTTCTAGTTACACTGTGTATAGAGATGCAGGTAACTCAAAACCAAGATTACTATTACAGCACATGCAACCAAGGTCCAGCGGCACCGATTGTCAACAATTGTCTAATAATGTGAATCTTCCCTGTATGAGCAAGGTCAAGAGACTGCTGAGAGCATAGCTCTGTGCAAGTTCAAAACATGTCATATCAAAAGCTCACTGTCAAATGCTGAGCTTCTGTAAGGAATGTTATAAAGCAAATGGTAGACCTATTGTTCGTTGCAGATTCATATAACCAGTGAGAGCTTATAAATGGAAAGCAAAATTGTTATTTTTTTTTACATTAAAAAATCAAATCCAAACAGAGGTTAGAAAAAGGAAATCTTTAATATGAAAGTTGCAACAAAGTTAGTTATATCGTTATTAAAGGGAAACATTTACCTAACAAAACACTGACTATACTTTATCAAGCTGATGTAAACCTTCCATATTATATACAGTTACATTTAGTCATGGAAGCATAGAGCTCTAACGCTTTTCACCTTTACGACATCCCTCAAAGGTCCTCTTCTGCTTCTGATGCTCCGGTGCCTCCTGAGGTCCTACGAGTCCTCATTCGGGTCCATCATTCTGTGTGCCGGCCAAGCGCGAAAACCAGAAGAGGAGCGGAAGGGTCCAAGAAGGCACCAGAGCATCAGAAGCAGAAGAGGTCCTATGGAGGACGTCAGAAAGGTGAATACAGTGTTAATTTATTTTTTTACTACAGGGGGGCTGGCAGGCTATATACTACAGGGGGCTGGCAGGCTATATAGTAGGGGACTGGCAAGTTATATACTACAGGGTCTGGAAGGCTATATACTAGAGTAGCTGGCAGGCTACATACTAGAGGGGCTGGCAGGCTATATACTAAAGGAGGCTCTTAGGCTATATACTACAGGGGGCTGGCAGGCTATATACTGGGGGGGGGGCAGGCAGGCAATACACTACAGGGGGCTGGCTGCCTATATACTAAGGGGGCAGGCAGACAATATACTACAGGGGGCTGGCTGGCTATATACTTGGAGTCTGTGACCAATGCATTTCCCACCCTCGGCTTATACCCAAGTCAATAGGTTTTCCCAGTTTTCTGTGTTAAAATTAGGTACTTCGGCTTATTCTCAGGTCAGCTTATACTCAAGTATATAAGGTAAATATGAATAAACAGTAAAAGTCATAAATATGTTATGTGTCACAAAATGTCTGATCTATCAAAAAATAATAACTGTTATTCCCGGTGTTTAACCTCCTAACAAAAAATAGTACCCAAAATCTTTTTTGCCATTTTGCAAGATACAAAAAAATTCTATAAAAAGTGATCAAAAAGCTGTACAGTCCTTATAATGGTAGCATTGAAAACGTCATCAAAAGTCTCAAAAAATGACACCACACACAACTTAAAATTATTAGCACCAGCAGATGGCACAATAAAGATTTTTTTTGTACAGGAGGTTAAAATTTTGTAAATGTATGAAAAAATTATAAAAACCTACATAAATTCAGTATCCCTGTGATTGCACCGATGCAAAGAATACAGTAGACATGTCATTTAGGATGCACAGTGAAAGCCGTAAAATCCAAACCCAAAAGAAAATGGTGCAAAGGCATTTTTTCACTAATTTCACTGCATTTGGAAATTTTTTTCCTGCTTCCCAGTATATGGCGTAGAATATTAAATACCATCAATATGAAGTACAATTTGTTACGCAGAAAACAAGCTCTCACAGAGTTTTTTACATGGACAAAAAATAAATAGATTTTTGAAGGTGGGGAATGAAAAGTAGAAATGCAAAAACGAAAAAGGGTCAGGTCGTTAAGGGGTTAATGGGGACAATATATCGATGAGGGGGCGTTGCTGCTGGGCAGTTTATTAAACAGTAGTTCTGCATTTCTCACTCTAGGCTTATACTTGAGTCAATAAGTTTTCCCAGTTTTTTGTGGCAGAACTAGCTTGGCTTATACTTGGGTCGGCTTATACTCGAGTAAGTGCAGTATTTCCCATATTCTAAATGTAAAATAAGGCACAATGTACCATGTTAGTACAGACATAAAATTGTCAGGCATTGATCTGGGCCTGGCTTAGTGGTAATTAAGGTGGAGTCTTTATACATTCTATACATTCAGCCATATTACCAGAAGAATTGATCAATGTTAATAACACATCCAAGGTCTTAGAAATAGAGGGAGAGGGGGTGTTGGATGAAGGGAAAAAAATGTTTTAATACAACAAACTGGGTAATGAAACTCCTCTGAAGTGCTTGAAAATGCAGATTAAAAAAAAATAAGTGAGTTACCTTTCTTGAAATGAGACTGACTTAGAATGAGGGAGACTTCAAAGGAATGCAAATGGCTTTATTTACATGTATAGTAATTATTTAGAACCTCCATCAAGGTTAGAGAGACATCGAAGTGGGAAGCAAGGTCTATATTTCGTGCTTGCTGAGTGTCGAGATTGCTGGGAGCAAAGTCATGAAAATCTCACTCTCACCATGTTTTTCCAGCATCTGAGATTTTCAGGCACCAAGCGGGGTTTATTTAGTGGCAATATATAGTTATAGTGTGTAATGTTCCAAGGAGATGTACGTGAAGGGATATAGAAAAGATAATAGACAGATGATAGATAATAAACAGATAGATAATAGCTTATAAGGCTAAAGTATGCTGCAAAGTAATATGCAAAGAGACCAATGTAACATAATACAATATATGATAGATAGATAGATGGGTAGTGGTCTAAACCTATTTCCTGGGTGAAATAATAGCTGCTTACAGCTCTATAGTGTGATATAAACTACCACAGAGTACTTTCCTTAATGCATACTGTCCAATAATATAAAAGTATGCAGGCCGCTAATATGCCTCCCCCTACTGGGGACTACAGGCAGCCAGAACTTTATTTTTTTACTATTAGAAGGAAACTGCTTCAAAACCCCACCTATGATCCCCTGAATATACAAACATTTTTTCAGTGGCTGTCCTCAGAACTATATTGCAAATTTGGTTGGGCCTGGATACTGCCTCTGTTCCTAAAATATCTGGTGTTCTTGCTGAGGATAGAGTCCAGAGTCTGATAATTTTTTGAAACTTGGCAACCTATCATCATTATTTTGTCCAGTCATGTCCATCCAGTCATGAATACGCGAGTGTCTTGGTAGTGAACCACTCATTTCCTCTTGAGCATCTCTCCATCTTCTAGCCATCTGTAGTTTGACTACCGGCTCTGGCCAAGTTACTTTCTCATGTGTGATGCCAGCCTCCCTCAATCCCTGCTCCATTACTTTTTACCCCTCCAATTTGTTGGCCGTATTGTCACAACTAGTGATAGTTCTGAAACAGATCATCTGACTGTAGCCCTGGAAGAAAAAAGGTAATGAAGCAGCACTCCGTAGATGAAGTGAAGTGAATTTTATTCCACCATCATGATGCGACGTTTCGTCTATTCAATCAAGACATTCTCAAGCATAGTGAGGTAGCCACCTGCCTCCTTACATAGCGGTCAGGCAATTACCAGCACATGTGTACAAAAAGTGACAGCGTGTATACATATAAAAGAACATTCTAATACATTATGACCATGGTAGCAAGGGAATAAAGTGCAATATACATACAGTATCATAAGTTTAAAGTGAGGTAAGATTTAGGGGTAACTCGCACATCCCCGTGGTTGCCGTGGTTACCAATGCAGCGTCATACTCAATCCCGGGTTGATCATCCGAGTATGTGAAAAGTGCTCAAGTGCAATAAAGTGCAGTACGTAAAATATGAATGCAGAAAGAACATTATATATTGGTTGCGCAGGCTACAGACAGGTCTATCTGTGCTATTGCATGATCCGAGAGAAAAGTCCGCACATGCGTGGAAGAGTTTGTATGTCAGTGGTGGCCATCTTGTGTATTGGAAAATCCCAAACATAGAACCCCAAGCAGTCCGGACAGGTAAGGGACCAAGGACGACCTGGACGGGATATCGAGGGACGTCGCGGGAAGGTGCCAGGTGGTCTAACAGTGAGCAAAACGACTGCAAGGTATGGACATCAACGTGCTGCCAGATACCCAGAAGAAATCCTGCCTGCTGTAAGTCCCGTCCGGGTACACTGCTTCCTTACATGGATCAACCAGCTCCAATATATCCCAATTGTCTCATCGTCACCATCCAACACGTAAGTCCATACGGTCCCAATATTGTGTCCGTTAGGTGCTACAAGGCATAAAGAGAGAAAATATGAACATAGGCAACACCGCTGCATATGTAAAGTGTAAGGTATAAGTTCAAATGACCGTATGGACTTCCGTGTTGGATGGTGACGATGAGACGATTGGGATATATTGGAGCCAGTGGATAGGAGTCCAAAAAAGGAGAATATTAAGGGTCCAAAGGGCCCAATTAGCAATTCTGTGGTGTATAAGACTTCAGAGATAGAGGAAGTTGGGAATATTTATCAGGGCCTCTCTGCCACATCAGTGGTGTAGAAGCTCTGAAATAATTACAAATGCTAGCTTATTGCTAGCATTTGCGATTATTTAGCCCTCTCCGCCACCTTCACGCCAGTGGGGCGTGAAGGGACGTTAAGGTCCCCGCAACCGGCCGAGTGGAGGGGTGGGCCGGTCAGGGCGTTATTGTCCTTGCACCTGCGTCTTTGCTGCAGCCGGTGACTTTTCACAGGACCCTGCCCGCTACATCAAGATGCTGAAGCCCCTTGATGTATTGTGCTGCGAAAATGCAGACGCACGAGCACCGGCGTATGATAAGTATCCCCCAGTATATCTATATTTTACACCATTGGAGTTATGTAGCTATTTGGGATGGAGAGACACTCACTTAGATACTATTGTCTAAGGAGATGTAAGGGCACCTCTCCTTAATGATGACCCTCCCCCTAATGATGACTTTTTTGGCAGAACATTTGGGCAGTATTTTCCAGCAACTACTCATTTGGAGAATTTGTGCAGTATTTCTTAGGTGTTTTTCCACCTCTTGTAATTCTTTTATTTTATGCTAAGCGTTTACCAAATAATCTTGTAATTTATGCAGTTTTGTCCAAATGCTGTAGCATAATCTCACCTTCATCCACCTCATGTTTATAACCTACAGATTTTTTTTCTTTTTGAGAACCGAGCAGTTTTTGAAAATGTCATTTCTGAACAAATATGTCTGAAAATGTCAGATTTGAACACTACAAGTTAAAAAAAACAACCTTGACCAAATATATATAATCAGCCACCTTTTATGCTTTTAGGAGTTTTTATGTATTTATTCAAGATTTTTTTGTGTGTTTTTTATAAGTAGAGCTAAATCCTAAACCTGATATTTTCCGATATGAGCCATGAATGTTGACTGAGGGGAATGCCAATGTCTGCCTTTTCATGAAGGCTCTTGTATGTTGTTATCAGTTATGACAGGCATCAGGGGCATAACTACAGGGGTAGAAGCCATAGCAGCTGTTACACAGTGTGCAGTGCAGGGGGCCTAGCCACCCAACC
>WNYA01003712.1:0-23176 GCA_019512145.1 Engystomops pustulosus
GTCTCGAATAACGAGTACCCGAGCATTTTAGTGCTCGCTCATCTCTATTAATCATGCCTTGGGACACCACCAATTCCTTCGGCAGTTGCCGTGTTATGTTATACCCTCAACACCTAATCAGGCACCACAGATATACAGTATTATCTTAATACAAAGGTCTTCTGACACCAATTCGTTAGGGTATTACCATGTTAGCTTGTGCCTTCAGAACCTAGTCAAACGCTACACATATACAAGATCGGCTTGGTACAAGGGCAAAATAACAATATACTATGCTGTCATAAATTCACCCCCTAAACAAAAACAGTAGATACTGGTAACCTTTAAGGCAGACTCGCCTTAGGTATGTTGACTGTACAAAATGTCTTCAGTAACGCTTTCCTTAGATCGAATCACGAAGCACCGCCAATGAATTACCCTTTGGTAGAATGTGGCAAGTGAGCCTTTCCAGAGACCACGTTGTTAGATAAGTTAGAGAAGTTAGTATCATAAGTCACTTCCTATCCTTCTGGCTGAGCACGAGCAATAATACAGATATTTGTCTTCCAAAATATGCTGAGCCTTGTAGTCCCTTGCCCAGCATGCATAAGTAATTTTTAGTGGTTTATTTCTTGGATTAGTCAGTATACACCTGGAGCCAAAGAGCCCCTATCCCACTCCTCTTCTGCTGTTAGAACAAGCCTCTCATGTGGGTAGCAAAGAACGAAACGGCAGGTTAAGCAGTCCTGTAGCATACAGCGAAGCGTAGCATAAGGAGGGTGGGTTAAGTAGGCATCAAGCAGCCAGCACAAGACACAGCCAAGCCGAGGTGGTGAGGTTATAAGCAGCAGGTTATAACATAGCGAAGCCAGGAGGATAGAGTAGAATGGTTAAAGCAGCCGGCACAAAGAAGCAGAAAACTCACGCTTGTGTAGTCATCCAAAATTCTTCAACGGCGCTGGTTTATCAGTTGGTTTCCTCGGGCCATCCGGCAAGGCAGTGCTCTCCCGATTTTCCTCCAGATCGAAGCTTTTCATATCAGCATCAATGTTTCCCTCTCACGCCGCATCATGTGTCCCGAATCACATCCCCATCACCTCTCCTCTGATAGTGACTCCCACTGTCATCGGGGTCTCGGTACACTGATGCCGCTGTCTGAAGGAGTGCACTCACTCTCGGTCCTCCCGTCCTTTGCGTTGCCCGTTAATATGCTGGCGTGGGCGAGGTGCACGGGCGCCGGGTCACCAGACTATTGGGGCTGTTTCCCGTCGTAGCACGCGCCGGCGTGAACTATGCCGGCAGGGATGGACAGGCATGAGGACGCCGAGTCTCGGGCATCAGATCGAGGGTAGGCGGGGCCGCAGGGAGGGGAAGAGGAGCGGCCTCGACGTCACTCTCCTACGTCATGCCGTCACGCGTCATCTTGCGGCGTTTAGAATTTTGGCGGCCAGAAACAGAGCCAATCACAAGCCAGGAGACTCTGCACTCCACCCAGCATGACGTTGTACCCTTACTCGTCGATAGCAGTGGTTGGCTGGCCTGATCAGGTGACCCTGGAATAGACTAGCCCCTGCCCGCACTGCTCGCATCATTCTCTGTCTGGATGCCGTTAGGGATAGAGCTGCTGCTGTCAGGGAGAAGCGTTAGGGTTGTTCTATTAGAATAGTGTTAGGCAGGAGTGATTCTCCAAGAACCAACAGCCCTTCTTCGGCTAGAATAGCGTATATTTTATTTTTTTTTTTTTTTGCATGTGCAGTTTTAACTGGTAGTGGCAGCTAGTACCATATTGTGACGAATGCCGGGAGACTTCATAAACATTTATAGCCTCTTAGTGACACCACTATCCATCTAAAACAGCTAAGTGGGACAATTTATTAGGTTTGATTGAATTAGCCACAGTATGCCGAGTATTTTTTTTTTTTCAAACGAGAAAATAACTAAGAGGCTTAGAAAACTAAAGTAGGTGTAGAAACTAACCATAGCAATCATCAAAAAAAAATAATACAGTTATGTTTCGCGTTTGTCTATAAAATAGACTTGTAATGTGAAATGTTGAACCCAAGGGCTAGGGATACAGGACGGGGCCGGGCATCCAATTACTGCAGGGGTCCAGATGGCCGTGGCGTAGGGCGGGGTGAGACACCACCTGCTGAATGGAGGGAGCAGGGGAACGCCGCAGAACTAACTCCTAGCTTCATGTGTCAACTTACTGGGACTCAGGTAGAGACACTGTTGTGGCCAGAACAGTGCAAACAGGTGATGTCGTGGAGTTGCGGACAATGCTTCAAGTGATTTGTCCAGCAGTCAGTCTTCCACGCAGTCCACCCATGTTATATCCACCCAAGTGAGCACTCCAGACTCCTCCCCTCAACCTCCTTCCCCCCAGTCTCCCCCCTCCCAGGAAAACTTGGCAAACCACATGTCCGGTTTGTCTGCTGAGCTGTCTTTTCCGATGCCCAGTTTTCCACGGTCGCAGTCTATGGCTGATGAATGACATTGTTGCGAGTGGAAGAAGTGGTTTAAAAAGAGGTGTCGGACGATGAGGAGACACAGTTGTTAGACAGTGGGAAGTGTGTGTTGTCGAGCTAGCAAGTGTCCGAGGCTGTGAAGCATGGCAGCGATGCGGGTATTAGAGGTATGATGAGGTGACAAACCCAAGCTGGGTTGATAGGCAGGCGAGTGAAGGACAGTGCTTCTGAGACGGAGGCGAGTCCTATACTAGAACAGGTTGGAAAAGGCGTGGTGTGGGGCCAGCAGCAGACGGCGGAGAGGTAGGGCCAGCTGGTGCATCAGTGCCAAATGTTTCATGTAGTGATGCTCACATGGTAACCTTGCCACACACCAGGATCAGCAGGGTTGCACCACTACTAGCTTAACCACCAACAGTAGCGCAGGATCATGAGTGCTAAACCCCCACTCAATGGAACCAAGGCCGTTCACCTCCGGCCGGGCACACCACGCTCATTCCCCTGTGTCATTGCTGCTTCTGCTAGTAAGCCACCTCTGGCCCAGGACTCCTGGCAACAAACACCTCCCCGCGAAAACCAACCATTCGCTCCACAATCCTCCACAAACATCCACCAATGTCTCCATGACGCAGCGTTCAGCTGTCTAACCCAGGACGCTGGAGCGCAGGGAAATACAGTTCCACCCACCCACACGCCCAAGCCCTCGAGACCGAGGCCTTCCACAAACCTCATGGGCGGGGGCCGCCCCTCGTATTCTGTCCCCCAGGCCACCACTAACTTTTCCCGATGTACTCTCCGCAGCCTTGCAACCAGCACGTTGTCAGACCAAGACTCACCCGTGCCCTTACCAACGCCGTTTCTGACAAGGTCGCACCTAACCACGGAACACGATGGACGAGTGCTGCTGGGCAGGGCCCCGTGTATCACTAGACGGCACATTGGTTAACTTGGTGGAGGCTGGACCGAGTCTGACCCTGGGGCGCGCTTATTACTGCCGACGCCGAGGAATGCGTGGGCCAACCTCGGTCACGTCTCTCAGACCTACTCTGCTCCTCTCCTCCTGCCACCCCTCCTCCACTCCTCCTCCTCTGAATTACCATCCGTGGGCATAGCGCTATCAGTCAGTAGCTCTTGCCGTAGGCGGATGATAAAAGCACACCGCCCAAGAGCTATTACAGAGCATCACGGCGCACACCGATCTGTGGCTGGCACCGCTGAACCTAAAGCCAGGCGATGGTTGTGTGTGACATGGCTGTAACCTGGCTGGCGGCTTTGCAACTCGGCAGACTGACACATGTGCCATGCCTGGCCCATGTGTTAATCTGATAGTTCGGTGGTTCCTCAAGGCATACCCCAATCTGTCTGATTTGCTCACGAAGGTGCGCCACATCTGTGCGCGATTTTCAGAAAGTTTGACCACAATAGTCGCCACGTCTCAGGGCAGCAGCCAGCAGCACCGCTCAACTCCGCCGCGCTCACCGACTGTGTGCGACGGCCCAGAGAGGTGGAATTCCACATTAACCATGTTATCCAGAGTTTACCAGCAGTGCAGACGATTGTCGAGCCAGATGTCAACTTCCACCAGAACTGGTAGTTAGGTCAGTCCTCCTTCCTCAAGCCTACAATGAGGGTGGACATGAATGTCTGTATCTGTCAGGTGATGAGTTACTTTGGGAGTCAACACAGATGGTCGGTGGTAATACCGTCATCATCAGCCTCACCATCCCCGCTGCTTGGCCTGTTTGAAAAACTCTCTGGCAGCATGAAGTCGGATGGAAACTTTGCGTCGTCACAGAGACGGGGGAAGAACATTCCCTTGTTGATAGCAGCACCCTCTGGTCTGTTTCTCAGCACGTATCGGAGGAGGGGAGAGAGGAAGAGGAGGACGAATGGAGAATGTGGCGAGACAGAAGAGGGACCATTGCTCAGTCCTTAACTGTTCAGATGTATGGCACGAGAGAAGAAGAGGAGTTGGAGGAGGAGGAAATGGAGAGTCAGGCTACTGTAGTGAGGGGGACAGTGAATTCTTGCACGTTAGGACTCTGGCGCATATGGCAGATTTCATGCTTGGCTGCCAATCCCGTGACCCTCGCGTTCAAAGTATTTATTCCAGCACTGATTACTGGGTATGAGCAGGCAGCTTGTCCAGCACTGGCAGGGGTATGCTTTACAAGGAATTTGCCAGTTTTATGTCACCCCAGCAAGACACTGTCACCTGTCCCCAGTCTCGGCAGAGTAGGGCTGATCTTTACAGAAAGATGGTGAGGGATTACGTAGCTGACCATAGCATCGTCCTAAATGATCACACAGCTCCCTACAACTACTTGGTTTCAAAGCTGGACATGTGGCACGAACTGGCGCTGTACGCCTTGGAGGTTCTTGCCTGCCCTGCCGCTAGCGTGTTGTCCGAGCGGGTTTTCAGTGCAGCTGGTGGCATCATCACCGATAAGCGTACACGCCTGTCGACTGACAGCGCTGACAGGCTGACACTTATCAAGATGAATCAAGCCTGTATTCTCATGATTTCCATTCTCCACTAGGTGAAAGCAGCTCATCCTGAATAATTCTCATGTATGCACTCCTCCTCCTCATTCTCCTCCTTCTCCTCCTCTTTGTACACTAAAGCAGAAGCAACTGGCTATTTTTTGCCAGGGCCAACTGGCTCTAGCTATAGTACTCTATGTATTTAATTTTTCTGGAGGGCCAACTACCCGGTCCTCTGTTTTGAAAATTTTTTTGGACTGCCACATACAGGCACTATCCAAATGTCATTGTCTCCATAGCAGCCTCATTTGGTCACTCTGTCATCGCTATGTTGTTGCCCATAATTTTGGCATAATGGTGCAATTAGGCAGCCTCAGAGGCATCCATGCATGCTGCCCCTGCTGTTTCTTGTCCATATTCGTGGTGCTTCCATAATTTTCTGAGGTTCCCAGGTGTTTGGCCAAGCTCCCCGTGCAGAGCCTTGGTCCCCTTGAAAAATGCTTGAGTCTCCCATTGACTTAAATGGGGTTCCTTATTTGAAACAAGCACTCAAGCATCGGTAAAAATACGACTCGAGTAGCGAGCACTCAAGCATTTTAGTGCTCGCTCATCTCTAGTGAACACATTAAAAAAAAAAAAAAAAATACAGCAAAATTATGATTTTTATGCATCCAACAAAAACTTAAAACACCAAAAAGTCACAAATACCCTGCACACCAATAAAAAGTAAAACTTGTCCTGCTAAAAATAAGCCCCATAAACAGCTAAATTAATAAAATAATAAAAATTTTATCCAAAGAAAGTAGAGTATGAGCGGCACTCAAAAATTGCTTTAAAACTCAAGGCTTAATTCCATATCCATTAAAATCGAGTGTACATTCGCAGATAGCAGACGACCTGAAATAATAAAAAATAAAAATATTATGCCGCTTTTTAGACGGCAATGCAAAATCAAGGCATTTTTCTCTCCAAATTTGTTTTCATTGTGTAGAAAAAGTTAAACATAAAACAGTGATAAAAATGGGATATCACATTAACAATCCTGACCACTGGAACATAAGTGGCCTGTTATCTATGCTATTCGGTGAATAAAACACACATAAAAACATAAAAATTAATTACTGAATACATTTCTTTTGCGACCCTCCTCTAAAAAAAGTTAATAAAGGTTCAACGACAGGGTATTGCACCCCCAAATATAGTGCTACTGCAATCTTTGAGGGGTCTAGTTTTTACAATGGGTCCCCCCTTTGGAGTTTCTTACTGCCCTACTATATCAGGGGCTCAGCCAATGCAACATGAAATCTGTTTCAGCAAAACCCACCAATAGACGGTCCATCCCTTCCATGTGATCACGTGTGGGATATTACGCCATTCAGGAGAATCTAGGTAAAAAACTACTGGGTGCATTTACTTCTTTCACCTAGGGTCGTTTATAGGAGGACGAGGGGGGGGGGGTCACTGTACTCATAGCTCAGGAACTTTTTAAAATAAATAATCGCATCTGAAAACAACATCATCAAAATCTGTTCCTAAAAGCTCAATGGCTCTCTCCGTTCTGCTGTGGCCCATAATTTAGATTACATTGACATGTGGGGTATTGCCGTACGCTTAAGAAACTGCACAACAAAATCTGAGATGTGTTTTATCATTTTATCCTGCAGGAATGTGTAAATTTTAGGACTAAATAATCATTTTACTGTCAAAATGTAAAAAATCCAAAGAGAAACTCCATTTTGTTAAAATTCTTATCAAAGATGCTTGAAGGCGTAACAAGCTTATCAACAGCTGTTCTGAATAGCTTGAGGGGTGTAGTTTTAAAAATGGGGCGATTTGTAGGAAGTTTCTAATAAATGGAACTTTGAAAACCCTTACGAGGATGAATTGTCCTCTAAAAATATTTTGAATCTGAAATTTACTTAAAAATTTGGAAAATCGCTGTTGGAACTCTAAGCCTCCTAACGTCCTAATAATATGAATGAACATATGCAACATTGGGGATCATTTACTTACTTGGTCCAGTCACGATCCCCCGGCGCGTTGTTCGACGAGGATTCGGGTTCTGCCGGGATTCACTAAGGTCGTGCGTCCAATATCCTGCAGGTTAAAATGCCCTTGTGGCAAACTAAACCCCAAGTCAGAATTAGGCATAACGAACATCTGTCTGCTATTAGAGAACATATGAAATCAAGTATATCTGTGGAAAGGAAACTTATATAAATGAAAAAGAGAGAAAAAAGTTTGGAGAGACTACGGCCGCTCGTCATTTTACAGACAACAGACATCAAGTATCAGAATTACAGTAGTTTATACTAGAGGAGATATCAGGCTGTGATGACAGCCAAATAACCAACCGTTTGTTACAACATGAGGTTTATTGGATTTATAAATTGGAGACGTTATATCCTAAGGTTATGAACGAAAACTGTAACTTTAATGTAAATTTGTAATTGTTTTGCTGTTGATTCATTTGTTTTTCTAAAAAGTAACTATTTGGTTGACATGTGTATTACCGGTGCTAGGTGCATAACAGGTGGTGAAGCGACTTACCGAGCATGTCTGAAGAAGGGGGTGCTCCCCCGAAACGTCACGTCTCACTTGTTAGACTCATGGTCTTGTCTGTTGGAGCATCTCCGCCCGCTATCCACTATGAGCCATAATACCGCACACATAGGAGGACTGTGATATACTTTGGAAATGAAAGAAGAGAAGGTATTTACCTATCCAAAACACAGTTACAAATCATTTTCCTCCAGAAGGTGTGACTCTTAAATAACAGTCGACTACTGCAATACTATTCTGAATATCTGAAATATCATTTACTGAATATACAGTATGAATATGAAAAATTGACAAAGTAAAGATTTTTGTATTTTACCGTAATTTTTCACTAAAAAAATTGTCTGCTTGGTTATTTTCTCTGACAGCGCTGTTTAGACCTGGTTGGGTTTGGCTGAGTGAGAGGCTTTTGATGTGAAATGTTAGAAATGTTAAACATACTGCAATCTCCAGGCACGTCTGTACCATACTTGGGGATGATGTCTCCTGCTATACCTCCTGTCCGTGATCTGTATTGCTTCTTGACTATGGCTTTAAACTCCATCAGAACTTGATGGTGTATGGGCAGCCTTAGAATGGGCTCTATAAGAGGTGTTTACCATGGGCTACTGGTGCATTGTTCGGTCATTGAAAAGGAAAATGCTTGATTCTTTTTTTTTTTGAGAAAAAGAAAAACCCGACACATTTTCAAGAGCGACTACACCATGAGAAGATCCGCCCCCTTGGCTAGCCGACATCGTGTCCATTGTACTGATCTCAGCAGATCAGAACTGTAAATGTTGTCAGAAAACTTTTGTTGTTGGGAGTTTATTACCTAAACCATTGGCTATAATGATCTGCATGTTGTGTATTGGTGCTCCGAAAAACCTTTCTGCGACACAGGGGGACAACGTGTCCCTACACCAGTCACATCATTTTAAACAGTTCTCTCGCAGAAGCGGGGAAGGGTCTGAGGAGACATGTGAAGGAAAATTCAGTTTTGTAATGAAAGTAAAATGTATAGTATGTAAAACGCAGAATGTATAAAGACCATCATATTGCGGGAGTGAAAATTCACAATTTTGCAAACTCATTGCTCGAAAATCACCCCAAAATATTTTATGTCAATGGCAAGAATACATGCAAGGTCCATCAAGGCTTTGGTTTCAGGCTCTGCAAATGTTACACTGACCAAAAGCATCTGAAGAACTTAAGATTGATTATGGAAAATTTTAACATATAAAAAAACTTTGTATTTTAATTGATCATCCATAAGCCAGAATTCCCCACTGACTCCTAAACATGTCCTATCCTATGTCGTAGAGGACTTTCCCAACATCTTCATAATGGCTCCTTTGACGTCTCTATTATTTAGACTGTAAATGAAAGGATTGAGCATTGGAGATATAATGACATAAACGATTGAGACGTATTTCTCCTGGTTTGATGAAGCTTCTGTAGAAGGTCCTAAGTAAGTGACCATCCCGGAGCCAAAGTACAAAGCCACCACCGTGATGTGGGAGGTGCATGTGGAAAAGGCTTTAGACCTTCCTGATGTGCTGATCTTCAATATAGAACATATGATACAAGAATAGGACACCAGAATTATTATAAAGGGGAAGAAAAGTGAGATAAAACTGAAGAAAAAAGTGACTACTTGATTATCATGGGTATCTCCGCAGGCTAGCTTTGTCACTGATAAGGCCTCACATAAGAAGTGATTGACGGTGTTGGGGTAGCACAATGTTACCGGCATGGTAAGTGATGGGAGAAAGACAAAGGTGAAACTGAATACACATGCGAATATGGCAAGACCACGGCAAACGCTCCACCTCATGACAATGGGATAGTGGAGAGGATGGCAGATGGCCACATACCGGTCAAGAGCCATGACGGCCAGAAGCAAGCACTCATTGGTTTCTATCCACATTAAAAGTATAACCTGTGCACCACAGGCAATGAGCGATATGGTTCTCTGGGTCGTGACGAGGTCTATGAGTAACCGGGGCACAGCACACGAGATATTACATAAATCTATGAAGGAAAGATTAGTGAGGAAGAAATACATCGGGACACGTAAGTGAGGATGGACGAGGATGATACAAATGATTAGGAAATTTCCAAAAATTGTCACAATATAAATAATTAAGAAAACAAAAAACAACAAAAAGTTAATTTTCATATTATTAGTAAAACCAAGAAGAACAAACTCGGTGGCAATGGTCTGATTCATTGTATCCTATAAGAAGGGGAACATTCCCTGGTGGCTAAGAGACTTCATATTTTGTGCCATCATGTGCTGCCGCTGTTTCGCTTTAACTTCCCAAAGCCAGAACTTTTTATTTTTCATCCTGACTTTAAACCTTAAAAAAAATGAACAAACTAAGTGTAATATTTGCCACAAGTAATGAGCCTTTATTATGTGTCTTGTTCCAGAATTAACATCAAAACATCTGTTAAACCAAAATGAAACTTCTTGTCAAATGAAGTATAACTTTAGTAGGAGAAAAGAATCTTCTGAAAATCATTTTTCATATAAAAAACAAAAATTACTACTAGCATATAGTTAGTGATTTTTCTTTTGTTTCAGTTTTTTTTTTCATCAAGCATTTTGCACATTTTTACAAAGAAAAAAAGTGTAACTCCTGTAGTTGGGGCGGGTGTTTAACCTCTTACATTCCATGGTTAGCATGATAGTGGCATTCTCTCCCAAAGCCACTTTTGAGGGGGTGCCGATCACTGCAATTGCAACCCTGAGGTCCAATCAGGACCTCAGGGCTCTCCACAGAGACTGCCTGTAGGATCCTCTCTGAGACAGGAAGCCAGTAAATCTTTGCTTCAAATTGTAGCAAAGCCTTACTGGTAACACCCGGTAAGCACGTCACGGGTTGTCATGGACTGAGCCCTCTACATAGCCAGTAAGTATAGTCTTTGCTACAAACTGCAGCAAAGACTTACAGGTAACACCAGCAGTCGGTGCTAGCACCGATCATGGCTGTTAACCCGCACATCGCCATAGGTAAAGCTGCCAGAGGCTTAAAAAAATCTTGGCGCATGATAGTGGCATTTAAATGCCTCCTGGAGAATTCTCTTTCAATGCCACTTTTGAGGGGGCGCCGATCACTGCAATGGCACAGACAGTGCCAGTAGGATCCTTTCTGAGACAGGACTTTATAGTCATGTTGCGGAACATTTTGTAGTTAATGGAAAAACTAATATTTTATAGATTACTAAAAACCACCGCCCTCCTTCACGTCTACACCTCATCGTGAGCCCATACAACAAGTAACGTCCACATGTGGGGAAAAATTGCATAACAAATTTTTAGATGAGATTTCTCTTTTTATCACTTTTGAACGTGTGAATTTTATGGCTAAATGAACGTATTACTGACAATATTGGACCATTCTAAATTTCCCCTCCATTGTTTCAGTTGCTCCGAAGCTCTCAAAAGGGTTAACAAGCTTTGTGAAAGATGTTATTAATAGTTTGAGAGGTGTAGATTTGATAATGGAACGATATATAGGGGATTTTTAATATTATGTATTTCAAAGCTTGTTTAAAACAAAAATGATCCTTAAAAAGTCAATTCTGAAATCTACTTGAAAAAACTGAAAAATGATGTTCAATTTGTAAGCCGCGTGACATCAAAGTAAAATATCCAGACACTTTAAAAATTATAAAAACTTAAAGCAGAGATATGGGAAATGTTAGTTAGGAACGTATTTGGGTGGTAAAACTATCTGTCTGAAAACAATATTATTTAGATTTTTTAAAATGGCGATTTTTTTAAAATAAAAAATGTGGGTTTTTTTACTAAATAAATGTGAAAAACATCTACCAAAATTTAGCAAAGATATGAACTACAGCATGTGATGAAAAAAAAAATCTCAAAATCACTTTGGTAAGTTAAGATGTTCAGAAGTTATAACCGTGAAACGTGACGTAAAGTGACCTCTTCGATCTTATGTTGATCGCTAGATCGCGGAACCCAATTTCCCTGCTTGTTTGTCAGATAACAACAATAAAAATGTAATAACAATGTAGCAGTGACCATAGCATTACTAACAGTAGTAGTTTTAGCAGTATTAGTAATGGATACATATTTTTTTTAAATTCTACCTTTTAGAGAATCCAAATAATTGAGCTGCTCATTAGTTACAGATATCAATGACCTTCTGCTACATCATTTGTGAAGTTCTGGGAGAATTAGAAATTTACCCACAAGAAAATATTACCCTTCAAAGCAAATCCCCAGACTCAGGAAGAAGTAAGAAGAAAGTAAAGGCCAAAATGGAGGTAAAAAACAAGAAAAACTAAATACAAGCAATAATGTAAGAATGTAAAAACATTAGTTTGAATTACTAAACCTCATCAAGCTTTACAATTATCCGGACATCAAGCCCAAATCTATTATAGATCCACACAAGAGTCCAACCTTCAGCAGGAGAACCAACAGGAAAAGGATCAAGAACATTCTCAGATCTTAGTCTAGAAAACCGGAATTTTCTAAAACACACAAAACATTCAAGAATACAATAAAAAGTCTTCTAAGACGACATATCTGGATGGACCCGCACATTGCTAGTGCTGATATAAAGATGGTAAGAAACAGTTAAGGATGATTGTATTGTATATATAATAGTATAAAGACATCATGTGGCACAGAGCCTCGTACAGCACCGGTAGGCCACGATGTCTATACCTACTGGAAGCTTATAAAGCATGGAGTAACACACAGTCACCCCCTGAGGTTCGTTAATGATTCCACTAACTATCCAGTAAACGAGCCTAAACGTTCCATACAGGGAATTGTAATTGTCACATTTTATTATTGTAATTTACGAAAATAATATAATCTTCAAAACCAAAAACTCCTGAATCTCACTGTTAAACATTTAAGTTTAAGAAGTAAAAATCGAATCTTTCTATAGCAGGACAGCAAGCAGAGATCTAGAAAACCCGAGAGGAATTGATACAGAAAGTTGACTGGAAATTTGTCTAATTTTCTATTATGCAAACAATAACATTTATTTGTTGAAATGGAAATGACCCTTTAACTAATTTTGTTAACCCTTTAACGACCTATGACTTAATAGCACGTCACGGGTCGGCTGCGGGTGCATGCAGAGGGCACCGCCATCTTGCAGAGGATCGTCGCTCCCCGAGGCTGACTCGTATTAACCCTTTCATTACAATGTGCTATCAGCACATTTTAATGAATGAGGAGTAAAATCCCCATATACTGTCATACTGTAGTATGGCAGTATATGGTTGAATCGATCAGACAACCGAGGGTTAAAGTACATAGGGATTCTAAAAAATAGTAAAAATTAAAAAAAGTTTAAAAAAAATTATAATAAAGAAACCTAAAAATTCCCTAGAACTGATATAAATAAACAGTAAAAATCAGAAACACATTAGCTATCACGGCATCCGAAAATGCCCGATCTATCAATTTTTAACTGCGTTTAACCCCGTAATGGAAAATAGCGCCCGAATTGGAAAATGGCAGGCTTTTGCCATTTTGAAAAATATAAGAAATTCAATAAAAAGTGATCAAAAGGTCGTAAAGTCCTAAAAAAATGATAGCATTGAAAACTAAATCAAAAATCGCAAAAAATGACACCACCCACAGCTCCGTACACTAAAGTATTAAAAAGTTATCGGCGCCAGAAGACGCCAAAATCTTTTTAAAAAAATTTGTACAAGTGATTTTAATTTTTGTAAATGTATGAAAACATAATAAAACCTATACAAATTTGATATCTCTGTGATCACACCGACCAAAATAATAAAGGAGACCTGTCATTTGGGGGCGCACAGTGAAATCTGTAAACTTGCGTTCAGTTAACCTGTTGGTAACACAATTTTGTCAAAATACGTGTTCACAAGTGGAGCCCTTGCATTGAGTTTCCAAATGCAACCAAAGATACCACGTGTGAACGTGGCCTCAGGTACCACAAATCCTTATCCCAGAGAATTTGTAAACTTTTTATCTTGTGGTATTGGGGGCATATTAACCCCTTTTCCCCGATGGGCTTTTCCCATTTTACTTTCTGTTTATCGGTTTCCAATTTCAAAAATCAATAACTTTTTTGTGTACACAGCTGTGTATAGGCTTGTTTTTTTGTGTTACAAATTGTACTTTCTAGTGACAGTATTTTATATTCCATTAATTGTACTGGAAAGTGAAAATACAAAATGCAGTAAAATTGAGAAGCAACCATATTTGCTCCATTTTCTTGTGGGCTCTGTTTTTGTCTTTCACTGTACATTCCAAATGGCATCTCTAATATATTCTTTGGTTCGGTTATATAGGTTCTATTAGGTTTTAATAGATTTTCAAAAATGAAAACCTTTTGTAAGAAAAAAAAAATATCTTCACTTTGCCATATTGTGACCCCGAATAACTTTTTCATACTTAGGAATTGGCTAAAGTGTCATTTTTTCCGGGACAAGCTGACACCTTTTTAGGGACTGTGCAACCTTTTGAACAATTTTTATAAAAATTTTTATGTGTTGGAAAACACAAAGTGCCAATACCGACATTTGGGTGCATTTTTCCGTTAGGGGTTCATGTCATTAATAATTGTTTTTATATTTTTTTTATAGATAACCCTGGTGGTTATGAAAGTATTTGAACGTTTAATGTTACAATATCTTTCGGGGCAGGTTCAGTCATTTATGGATTCTCTCCAGTTGGCATACTGGAAATGTGTTGGGGGTGGAAGATGCGTTAATTCCTTTACTGCACAGGACGCAATCATCGCTGGAGAAAACAAATTCTTGTGTCCGCATCACTTTCATCTGCATTTCACACAATCAGACCGAACATCCTGTGTGCGAAACTTGTGGAGATGTCATGCCATCCTATAGTAACAACTAGAGATGAGCGAGTATACTCGTCCGAGCTTGATGCTCGTTCGAGTATTAAGGTACTCGAAACGGCTCGTTGCTCGGACGAGTATTTCCCCTGCTCGAGATCGAGCATTTAATTAAAAAAACACAGTGAAGAACAATGAAGAATAGAATAAAAACAGTGAACACAGGGAACACAGGATCATTTAAGTGAAAAACACAGTGAAAAACACAGTGAAGAATAGATTACAGATGTTCGGCACATCTGCTTACTTGTCGGAAGATACGCGCGCGGAACAGCACGGAGACATGGGGCAGTGGCGCCACGGAGACATGGGGCAGCAAAGGCACGGAGACATGGGGTAGCAGCGGCACAGAGACATGGGGTAGCGGCGCCACGGAGACATGGGGCAGTGGCGCCACGGAGACATGGGGCAGCAAAGGCACGGAGACATGGGCTAGCAGCGGCACGGAGACATGGGGTAGCGGCGGCACGGAGACATGTGGCAGCGGCGGCACGGGGACATGGGGCAGCAAAGGCACGGAGACATGGGGCAGCGGCGGCACGGAGACATGGGGCAGCAAAGGCACGGAGACATTTGGCAGCGGAGTCACGGTGACATGGGGCAGCGGAGTCACGGTGACATGGGGCAGCAAAGGCACGGAGACATGGGTTAGCGCGCGGCACGGAGACATGTGGTAGCGGCGGCACGGGGATGGCAGCGGAGGCACGGAGACATGGGGCAGCGGAGTCACGTGACATGGGTCAGCAAAAGGCACGGAGACATGGTCCCCCCGCCCCAACCACCCCGAGGTAGAACCTACCAAAAGCCCCTGCCCTCAATTTCCCGCACGACGGCAACGGCAGATTGGTTCTCGGAAGAAAAGGAAGGAGGAGAGACCCCTTGGTCAGCGGAGTCACTTGGGGTGAAGGGGGGGCTGACGGTCGTGTTGGCACGGGGGACACATGTGGCAGCGGCGGCGCGCATGGAGACATGTGGCAGCGGCGGCACGGGGACATGGGGCAGCGGAGTCACGGAGACATGGGGCAGTGGCAGCACGGAGAGATCGGGGAGACTTCAGTGGAAGAAGAGCAGCGGATCCCGGGACAGCGTATCTCCCGACAAGTAAGCAGATGTGCCAAACATCTGTAATCTATTCTTCACTGTGTTTTTCACTTAAATGATCCTGTGTTCACTGTTTTTATTCTATTCTTCACTGTTCTTCACATCTGCTAACTTGTCGGGAGATAATATACACGCGGAACAGTGAAGAATAGATTGCAGATGTTTGCATACATCTGATAACTTATCAGAAGACATTCTTTTTCAGTTAATTAACACATTTTATTCCCGAACCATGGTCCCCTTGAAAAATGCTCGAGTCTCCCATTGACTTCAATGGGGCTCGTTATTCGAGACGAGCACTCGAGCATCTGGAAAAGTTCGTCTCGAGTAACGAGCACCCGAGCATTTTAGTGCTCGCTCATCTCTAGTAACAACATAAGCAACACAAAAATATAGGATGTATAACCAAACTTTATTCAAAAATTCATATAAAATATTAAATAGTAAACATTGTATGTAGTATGGCAGTATATGGTAGGATCGATCAGGCAACCTAGGGTTAAAGTACCCTAGGGAGTCTGAAAAATAGTAAAAATAAAAATTAAAAAAAGTAAAAAAAAAATATAAAATTTCCATCACCCCCTTTTCCTAGAGCTGATACAAATATAAATAAACAGTAAAAATCATTTAAAAAATATAAAAAATTCTATAAAAAGTGATCAAAAGGTTGTAGAGTCCTAAAAATGATAACATTGAAAACGTCATCAAAAGTTGCAAAAAAGGACATCACCTACAGCTCCTACAAAAAAGTATAAAAAAAATTACCAGCGCCAGAATATGGCAAAATCCAAAAATGTTTTTTTGGACAGGAGGTTTTAATTTTAGTAAATGTATGAAAACATTATAAAACCCATACAAATTTGGTACCTCCGTGATCATACTGACCCACAAAGAATAAAGTAGACATGTCATTTGGGGCGCAGAGTGAATGCCGTAAAATCCAAGCCCACAAGAATATGGCGCAAATGCATTTTTTCCCAATTCCCTGAATATTAAATACCACACGGATCGGTATATGGAAAAATAAAAACGCAAAAACGAAAAAGGGCCTCGGTGGGAAGGGGTTAATGTTGTGTCATTCATTGCATTGTTCTTTTTATGGAGTAGTCTTCAATAACCGTATTTCCTCCTCGAGGATAATAAAGTGATTATTTTTATTATTTGTATATGCATTACAGGGGAAGTGGGTGCATTCAACTTTCTGTTTTTCCTTCCTTTAAAACTTTTAAAAATGTTTTTAGCTCTTTAGTTCTTTTCTTAGTTTAGTCAAACACCCTGAGGTTGAGATCATTGCAGTCAGAGAGGCACCAAAATGTGATACTAGATTGGCATCCTCCGATGAGCTCATGGGGGATATCTTATCTCTTTGCATCTTATCTCATCCTTACATGTCAACTCAAGATGTGAGGTAAGAAAAAAACACAACTTAACACATCATATTTACAGAAATTAAAGCTCAGTTGGATCTCTTTGTCTAGCAATGTATAGCTGAAGGTCACAGATAGTTTGGGTTCAAGTCTAAGGCTTCAGGTATAAGGGTTCAAGTCTAAGGGTTCAAGTAGAAGGCTTCAAGTATAAGGCTTCAAGTATAAGGCTTCAAGAAGAAGGCTTCAAGTCTAAGGGTTCAAGATAAGGCTTCAAGTATAAGGGTTCAAGTAGAAGGGTTCAAGTGAAAGGGTTCAAGTCTAAGGCTTCAAGTCTAAGGGTTCAAGTCTAAGGGTTCAAGATAAGGCTTCAAGTAGAAGGCTTCAAGTAGAAGGCTTCAAGTAGAAGGCTTCAAGTCTAAGGCTATAAGTATAAGGCTTCAAGTAGAAGGGTTCAAGTAGAAGGCTTCAAGTCTAAGGCTATAAGTATAAGGCTTCAAGTAGAAGGGTTCAAGTAGAAGGCTTCAGGTCTAAGGGTTCAAGATAAGGCTTCAAGTATAAGGCTTCAAGTAGAAGGGTTCAAGCCTAAGGCTATAAGTATAAGGCTTGAAGTAGAAGGGTTCAAGTCTAAGGCTATAAGTATAAGGCTTCAAGTCTAAGGGTTCAAGTCTAAGGCTTCAAGTAGAAGGGTTCAAGTCTAAGGCTTCAAGTATAAGGCTTCAACTATAAGGGTTCAAGTGTAAGGGATATAGTATCCTGTCTTGTGGTGCTATACATTCTGTCTATAGGTTATATCAATATGAAATCAATTTTATAAGGGCTTTTTTGACTTCTCTATTATTCAAACTGTATATGAGGGGGTTTAACATTGGAGATATCATAACATAAAAAATAGAAACATATTTGTCTTGGTTTAATGATTGCGCTGATGGTGGGGTTAAATATGTGACCATGGCGGTTCCAAAATATGTTGCCACCACAGTGATATGTGAGGTACAGGTGGAAAAAGCTTTAGACCTTCCAGTGTCTCGGATTTTTGATACAGTAACTATAATACAAATGTATGACAAAATAATCAGCAAAAATGGTAAAACAACAGCAAATAAACCTACACTGAATATAACAAGCTCTTGAATGGAGGTATCATCACATGATAACCTCAGCACCGACAAGACTTCACACATGAAATGGTTAATCTTGTTGGGATAACACACAACTATGGGCATCGCAAATGAAGGTATGATGATATTTATAAAACTGAATAACCAAACAAAGGCTGCGAGATAGTAACACATACTCCACCTCATAAGGACTGAATACCGGAGGGGGTGGCAGATGGCAATGTACCGGTCATAAGCCATGACAGCAAGAAGTTGACATTCAGAACCGCCAATTAATAATAACACTTTGAACTGTATGAGACAACCTATGACCGTTATTGTCCTACGAGTAGATAAGAGGTCTACCAGCAGCTTAGGGATGGCCGATGAGGAGTAACACAAGTCTATGAAGGATAAGTTCACAATAAAGAAGTACATTGGAGTGTGTAAGGAGGGCTCCACTATGATGACACATATTATAAGACAGTTTCCAACTACAGAGAATATATAGATTAAGAAAAATACAGGAAACAAAAAGATGTCGGTCTTAAAGTCATTGGAAAATCCCAAAAGAATCATTTCAGTGGCCAACGTCTTATTGTTCATGATCATCCACAATTCCTAAAACAAAATTAAATAGAATTTTATTTGCATATTATTGGACTGTTAAACAGGTAAAATGTGTTTATCTTTCCTAAAATGTCATTCGTACATTTATTAAAAAACACTTGGATCACCTTCATTCAGCTATGGTGAAATTTCATGGAATGGGCAACCCACTGCTTGGGGTCACTCACCTATATAATTCGGCTATATTTCCATGTTATCCCTTTTACTAAATTTTGTGTAATACACAGTAAATACTTATTAACCCCTTCCTGCTGATGTCCTTTTTTGTTTTTGCGTTTTCATTTTTAACTCCCCACCTTCAAAAATCTATAATTTTTTTTTTATTTTTCCATGTACAGAGCTGTGTACAGAGCAAATTCCATGAAATTGGTGAAAAACGCATTTGCGGCGTATTCTTGTGGGCTTGGATTTTACTGCTTTTACTGTGCGCCCCAAATGGCATGTCTACTTTATTCTTTGGGTCGGTACGATTACGTGGATACCAAATTTTATAGGTTTTATAGTGATTTCATACATTTACAAAAATTAAAACCTCTTGTACCGCGGGTGTTATCGGTAAGCCTTTCGGTAAGATTTACTGGCTATGAAGAGGGCGTAGCCTGTGAGCCCTCTCCATGCACCCGCACCAGGCATGTGAAGTACCATTACGTCACATGTCAATAAGGGGTTAAAAGCCTGAAGCCCTACAAACATTATAATTAAAGTCATGGGAGCAAAATATGAAAAACAGTCAAAGTGATGAATGGCCGTTATAGGAGGTCATTAGGCCAACCTACAATTTAACGGTGACATTGTTGATCAAGAGATGGCAAAAAATGTAACCCTATAGGACTGAGACCATTCATTCCATATTAGGGGGAAAATCCTTCCTGACTCCATGTTTGGCACGGGTCTATCTCCCACTTGTAGGAAAGACCCAAAGCTTGTAAGGGATTGACATGATATTTTGTATAAGAACCCACAAATTTTGAGATTCCTTCATAATATGTATACAATGGGCGTCATTTTTATCCATTTTTCTTCCTATTTTCTGTCATTTTTGAGAATTTTCTTCGGCACATTGCAATTTTTGCGCCTTTTTGGGGACTCTTTAAAATGTTCACTGAGGTTTATATGAAGACAAACACATTTATTTTCTATTCCGGATGTTCTAAATGTCACAAATGACATTAATCTTTTCAAATTATCTAAAATTTGAGACATTTTTTGGCGCAAATAACTCCAGACAAAACCATACTTAAGGAAAACTTAGAAAATGTGAAGTGACTTGAAACATTTGTGAGACCTTTTTTTGAGACAATAGTAACAAATGTCACAAAAAGATCTGGAAAAAAAATTATTTAACAGTAAAAAAGCCAAAACAAGCAAACATAATATAAATGACCCCCAATGTCTAAATGTTTATTTGGTGAAGAAATACATTTGGCTGGAAATATAATTTGGGAAATGAACAAAATTACAGATTTTTGGGTAAGTTTTTTGCTGTAATGGGACCAAGGATTATCAATAAAGCTTCATTACAGACACTTTACAGTCTGATACTATAGAAAGGCATCCAGAGACTTCACCAGAGGTCACAGTAGGCAGAGGGTTTCGTCTTTAACTAGGGGTCATCTGTAAGTTGGGTGTCTTTAAATAGGGGACCGCCTGTACTCAATACAAATTTTAAAGAATGTTCCGCAACACAACTAATGAATGTCCATTAGCAGTACTGAGGGATTACCTCTGAATATGTTCTGTATAATGTATAGGAATTAGGAGGTAGCTATATATCATTGAAATATATAATTAATACAGCGCAAGAAAAAATAATGCAAAAAAAAAAACATTGTTAAAGTTCATGTGAAATTCTTCAATCTCTGAACAAAGTTAAAAAAAACAAACAGTAAAAATGTACAAATTTAAAATGTACAGAAAATCTGCTCTATAGATGGAGAGAGTCATGATGTGGCCCTGCAGTTTATATAATATATCATTTATATCATTTCTAGAACACAGGGATTGGAATCGACTCTGGAGAATAATTATATTTGTGTAATAAAAAAATATATATTTAATGAATTATAATTGCCACAAGATATCGATCAAGGTGAAAATGCTTAAGAAGATTTTACAATAACTACAATTATCCACTATTCCTGGAATATGTGCAGTGTCCCCCCATCGAGGCCTGACCACAGTGTGGGGGCAGCTGGATTCCCTAGTACCTGAGTGGCTGGCTTGTAGTGTGGCCTAGCACCAGAGTTATGTCACATTTGGATTGGTCTAGGAGATGAGGCCTCATCCCGGGCCATCACATTTAGAGGCGTTACCTTAGCCCTGGTCCAGTGGTTAGGGGTTGGCTAGTAGGAGCCAAGAAAAGTTCAGCTGTGTGGGCAGCAATCTGGATGCAATCTCTGCGTTATTTGCCCATAGAGACACCGGTCTTGTAGTGGGGTATCTCCTTAAAGAAAAGACAGCAGCAAGCCGAGTGATGGTCGCTAAAGACTCACTAATTCTGCACTTTACAAATAGCAACATTAAATATAAACATCATGAACTCTTAACCCTTCAGTTAACAGAGATAAGATCTTACAATAATACCATATTGTAGGATAGCCAGGAAGTGGAACTAATTTGTTAGTAATGACTCATTCCATCCAGCGGGCCATTACTTGTCGGTCTGTGAAATGTCCTCCAGTAATCGGCAAAACAGGGCACCGAAACCTTATACAAACTGGAACTTCCAGAAACATGAATCATCTTTGCCTCCTCTGATCTATTGGAGGACATATTAAAATCAACCAAATTTATTCCTTATTCTATGTTATAATGACCCTTTAAGCTGTGTAGATCACCATTTAAATGTGTGTTTCTAGTAGCTCTGCGGTGCTAGAATACACAGAGATTCTACGTGACTAATGATTTTTTTTTAAGAGAAAAAACATTTATTGCAAACAAAACACAGAAAACGAGGATCAAACAACAAAACCCCATAATCATGATACCGAAATACAGATAACCAAGCGGATAGAGTTCCAGAGGTGCTGGCGTGATGGCATGGATTCAGAGTCGCAGTGTTGCTGGCAGGATGGCATGGATGCAGAGTCCCAGTGCTGTTGGCAGGATGGCATGGATACAGAGTCCCAAGCTTCTGCGGGATGCCATGGGTAAAGAGACCAAGAGCTGCTGGCAGAATGCCAGAAATACAGAGTCCAAGAGCTGCCACTGCAATGCCACGTATATAGCGTCCGAGAACTACAGCCGGGTGCCACATATATAGAGTCCAAGAGCTACCAGCGGGATGCCGGGAATGACGGGAATACAGAGTTCGAATGCTGCTGGCAGGATGGCACGGGGGTGTATGGTGTACAATACAGCTGACACCTGCCTATTACTGCACCAGTTAACCGGGTTTGACCGCAGCACCTAACTTACCATTTCATTGGCGCCCCCATCTTGCATGGTCGATTGCCCTCCCCCCCCTGTGACGTCATCGGTGGGCAGTGATTAGTTGCCATGGCAGCCTACAGTCTCATTGAGACTCGTAGGCTTGCCATGTGTAATGATTAGAGATGAGCGAACATACTCGTCCGAGCTTGATGCTCGATCGAGCATTAGCGTACTCGTAACTGCTCGTTGCTCGGACGAGTATTTCGCCCGCTCGAGAAAATGGCAGCTCCCGCCGTTTTGCTTTTTGGCGGCCAGAAACAGAGCCAATCACAAGCCAGGAGACTCTGCACTCCACCCAGCATGACGTGGTACCCTTACACGTCGATAGCAGTGGTTGGCTGGCCAGATCAGGTGACCCTGGCTACCTCGGTCCAGGTCTCAAAGGCCTACTATACCTCCTCCTCCACCCACCCCTCCTCCACCTCCTCCTCCTCCGAATTACCATCCGTGGCCATGGCGCCATCAGTCGGTAGTTAGGGGCTCGTTATTCGAGACGAGCACTCGAGCATCGGGAAAAGTTCGTCTCGAATAACGAGTACCCGAGCATTTTAGTGCTCGCTCATCTCTAGTAATGATACTAACCCAAAGACCTAAGTACAAAAGAATCATAAAATGAGAAAGAAAAAAGATAAATAACACCAAATCTTTTCCATTCCTCCAGACTGACCATGATTTTTTTCTTTTCAGGTTTATTAGCGTTGTTTGTGAAAACTTGTAAAAAGAAGGTCCTCATTAATGCTTTCTGGAGCAAGACTCTCAAGTCTGTAGATTCAGCAGGCCTCTTGACGGAGTAGTTCCAGAATCAACATTGCTCCCCCTAATGGTGGATCTCACGAAACCCAACCCAATAACCCGATTACACAGGCAGAGGGGGAAGGAAGAGAGGAGTGGGAGGGGAAGACATGTTAATTGTAAAAGCACGTGAATCTGCCCCCAGAGCCCTTTTGATCCATTAGCATAATTTTAAAAGTTGATTTTAGAAGAAAGGAGGCCATGAATAACAAGTATAAGAGGATTATAAGAGGATTTATTCAAAGTGCATGCATCTATGAATGAGTGTCCCTGGTTATCATGCTTGACTTTGATGGTAGATTTTTTTAAGCTCACTTCTCCTTGATAAATGAGGAGGTTTTTTTTTATTATTTATTACTAGTACCTGGTAGTATTACTACCTATCCTGTTTTATTTGATAT
>WNYA01003713.1:0-23170 GCA_019512145.1 Engystomops pustulosus
AGCTCCCAGTGACTGTGCTCCCCACCAGTATAGCTCCCAGTGACTGTGAAGGGGTATAGCAAATATAGTAAAGAGGACCCAGGCATTGGGAGAGGGTAGTGTCATGTAATGTCTTTTCTTATAACTGCAGGGCTATTTATTGCCCTATGCTGCCCCCTACTGCCTGAGTTGGAGCTTACACCCAGATATAAGGGTCCAGAGGAGATAGAGAGCAGCCACAGGAATAGAGGAGCTTACACCCAGATATAAGGGTCCAGAGGAGATAGAGAGCGGCCACAGGAATAGAGGAGCTTACACCCAGATATAAGGGTCCAGAGGAGATAGAGAGCAGCCACAGGAATAGAGGAGCTTACACCCAGACATAAGGGTCCAGAGGAGATAGAGAGCAGCCACAGGAATAGAGGAGCTTACACCCAGATATAAGGGTCCAGTGAAGATAGAGAGCACTGCCTCAGGAATAAGGGGAGTGCAGCAAAGTGACAGTTTTTGGGCTTGGATCTTAAAGATACAGAACTGTATTGGAACAAGTGTAAAGGTGCTCCCATTATATGGACTTTGTAAGCATTGAAGTAAACTGAGCCGTGAGCTGGGCCTGTTGGATCATCACTCCTGCCTCCTGGTTCTTATTTTACCATCAAGGGCACCCCGATTTACCACCTATAAGCCAGGAGATTATAAGCCGGGTGTTTGCCCCGGGGTTTACACCAATCCACACCCCCTTCCGACGCTACAGTGAGCCCCACATCAGCCAGCAGATTACAGAGATTGGTGGGATTAACCTGCTAGCCACTGTGACCCTAGAGCTAGCCAATCACCCTAAGAAGCAGACCGCCACTCGAGGGACCCTCCATCATGAAGCCTCTGTGTGGGCCGCTACGGTGCCCGCGTTAACCCCTCAGCTGCCACCTCACATGAGAGGGGTTCCTGCATCCGGCCTGCTGACTGTCGCCCATGGGCAAAACAGTGGTCCCGCTCCCTGCACAGTGACCACACCCTACAGTGGACCATATAGTGACCACACCCTACAGTGTACGTACAGTGACCACACACTACAGTGGACCATATAGTGACCACATCGTACAGTGTACGTTCAGTGACCACACGCTACAGTGGACATACAGTGACCACACGCTACAGTGGACATATAGTGACCACACTCTACAGTGGACCATATAGTGACCACATCCTACAGTGTACGTACAGTGACCACACGCTACAGTGGACCATGTAGTGACCACACCCTACAGTGTACGTACAGTGACCACACCCTACAGTGGACCATATAGTGACCACACCCTACAGTGTACGTACAGTGACCACACTCTTCAGTGGACCATATAGTGCCCACACCCTACAGTGTACGTACAGTGACCACACCCTACAGTGGACCATATAGTGACCACACCCTGCAGTGGACCATATAGTGACCACACCCTACAGTGTACGTACAGTGACCACACGCTACAGTGGACCATATAGTGACCACACCCTACAGTGTACGTACAGTGACCACACCCTACAGTGGACCATATAGTGACCACACCCTACAGTGTACGTACAGTGACCACACTCTTCAGTGGACCTTTTAGTGACCACACCCTACAGTGTACGTACAGTGACCACACCCTACAGTGGACCGAGCTTACACCCAGATATAAGGGTCCAGAGGAGATAGAGAGCAGCCACAGGAATAGAGGAGCTTACACCCAGATATAAGGGTCCAGAGGAGATAGAGAGCGGCCACAGGAATAGAGGAGCTTAGGCCCAGATATAAGGGTCCAGAGGAGATAGAGAGCAGCCACAGGAATGGGAATTCTGCCGTCTCATCCTGACTCCAGCAATTACCCGGAGATTCGTTTTGGCTTCTTGTTTTAATTGAGAAAACTTATTAAATGTGACTTCTTCACCTGTTCCTGGAATAGTTGTGTCCCCTGCATGTGGCCGTATATACTATTTTATATATATATATATACTTCTGCTAGTATATGATCCCAGAGGCCGTGTATACCAGGTCTATGTTATATATACACTCACCGGCCACTTTATTAGGTCCACCTGTCCAACTGCTCGTTAAAGATGCTCTATTGTACTGAGATCTGGTGACTGTGGAGACATTTGTGTCCAGTGACCTCATTGTCATGTTCAAGAAACCAGTCTGAGATGCTTCCAGCTTTATGACATGGCGCATTATCCTGCTGAAAGTAGCCATCAGATGTTACAGGGTACATTGTGCTCATAAAGGGATGGACATGGGCAGCAACAATACTCAGGTAGGCTGTGGCGTTACCAAGGGGCCCAAAGACACCATGACACCAGCACCACCAGCCTGACCCGCTGATACAAGGCAGGATGGATCCATGACACCACCACCACCAGCCTGACCCGCTGATACAAGGCAGGATGGATCCATGACACCACCACCACCAGCCTGACCCGCTGATACAAGGCAGGATGGATCCATGACACCACCACCACCAGCCTGAGCCGCTGATACAAGGCAGGATGGATCCATGACACCACCACCACCAGCCTGACCCGCTGATACAAGGCAGGATGGATCCATGACTCACTATGACACCACACAAGATGGTGGACACTCCATCTCTGGTCACTATGACACCACACAAGATGGTGGACGCTCCATCTCTGGTCACTATGACCCCCACACAAGATGGTGGACACTTCATCTCTGCTCACTATGACACCACACAAGATGGTGGACGCTCCATCTCTGGTCACTATGACACCACACAAGATGGTGGACACTTCATCACTGGTCACTATGACACCACACAAGATGGTGGACACTTCATCTCTGGTCACTATGACACCACACAAGATGGTGGACACTTCATCTCTGGTCACTATGACACCACACAAGATGGTGGACACTTCATCTATGGTGACTATGACACCACACAAGATGGTAGATGCTCCATCTCTGGTCACTATGACACCACACAAGATGGTAGATGCTCCATCTCTGCTCACTATGACACCACACAAGATGGTAGATGCTCCATCTCTGCTCACTATGACACCACACAAGATGGTGGACACTTCATCACTGGTCACTATGACACCACACAAGATGGTAGATGCTCCATCTCTGGTTACTATGATAACACACAAGATGGTGGACACTTCATCTATGGTCACTATGACACCACACAAGACGGTAGATGCTCCATCTCTGGTTACTATGATAACACACAAGATGGTGGACATGGACACTTTGCACTTTACCACATGACATATTTTTCTTCTACTGCTCTACAGGACAGGGGTCAGGAACCTGATGACTTCTATTGCCATCTTCTCCTGGAGGACACCGGCATTGTGCTGTGCTCTGGTAATGGCTTTGGACAGATGGCAAAGACTTACCACTTCAGGTATGCCATCCCCTCTTACTACCAAGAGACTGTCAGCCTGAGGGCGGCTTCCCCGTGGTTGGCGTCAGCCTGAGGGCGGCTTCCCCGTGGTTGGCGTCAGCCTGAGGGCGGCTTCCCCGTGGATGGCGTCAGCCTGAGGGCGGCTTCCCCGTGGATGGCGTCAGCCTGAGGGCGGCTTCCCCGTGGATGGCGTCAGCCTGAGGGCGGCTTCCCCGTGGATGGCGTCAGCCTGAGGGCGGCTCCCCCATGGTCGCCGTGAGCCTGAGGGCGGCTTCCCCGTGGATGGCGTCAGCCTGAGGGCGGCTTCCCCGTGGATGGCGTCAGCCTGAGGGCGGCTCCCCCATGGTCGCCGTGAGCCTGAGGGCGGCTTCCCCTTGGATGGCGTCAGCCTGAGGGCGGCTCCCCCATGGTCGCCGTGAGCCTGAGGGTGGCTCCCCCATGGACACTGACTGGTTCCTATGGACAATCTCTTCTTGTGCTTTCCAGGATCACGCTCCTCCATCCTCTCCATGAGTTGGTCTCCATTCTCCAGAAGATCAGGCAGTTCCACACTCGGTTTATGGCAGAATATTCGTGAGAGGCCGGGGTCCTAGAGAAATCATTCCAGACACTCAGCATCGCCCTCCCACCACCCAAATCTGGAGCCACGGTGGAGCTTGTGTAGATGAGGATTCAAAGGCCGTAATAAACAGATCCCATCGTATTTGTGTCTCCTTCTTTCCAAATTACAAATAAATAGTTGGGATGAAACGTGGAACAGGGATGATATAAAATCACAACAAACCAGTATGAAGACCAAGACTGATCCGTATCCAAAGCTTACCATAGAGACCCATAGTGAGAGAGGTCCCTCACCATTCTAGATCCAAAGCCAGGGGGGTCCCGCACCGTATTAGATCTATAGCCAGAGGGGTCCCTCACCATACTAGATCTATAGCCAGAGGGGTCCCTCACCATACTAGATCAAGCCAAGAAGGGGTCTCCTCACAGTACTATATCTATATCCGAGGGGTCCCTCACCATACTAGTTCTATAGCCAGAGGGGTCCCTCACCATACTAGATCTATAGCCAGAGGTGTCCCTCACCATACTAGATCCATAGCCAGAGGTGTCCCTCACCATACTAGATCTATAGCCAGGAAGGTCCCTCACCATACGAGATCCATAGCCAGAGGGGTCCCTCACCATAGTAGATCTATAGCCAGAGGGGTCCCTCACCATACTAGATCTATAGCCAGAGGGGTCCCTCGCCATACTAGATCTATAGTCAGAGGGGTCCCCCACCATACTAGATCTATAGCCTGAGGGGTCCCCCACCATACTAGATCTATAGCCAGAGGAGACCCTCACCATAGTAGATCTATAGCCAGAGTGGTCCCTCACCATACTAGATCCATAGCCAGAGGGGTCCCTCACCATACTAGATCTATAGCCAGAGGGGTCCCTCACCATACTAGATCTATAGCCTGAGGGGTCCCTCACATACTAGATGTATAGCCAGAGGGGTCCCCTCTCCATAGCTCGATCCATAGCCAGAGGGGTCCCTCATCATACTAAGTCCTAGCCAAGGGGTCCTCCACATACTAGATCTATACCTAGAGGGGTCCCTCACATACTAGATCTATAATACCGAGGGTCCCTCACCATACTAGATCTATAGCCAGAGGGGTCCCTCACCATACTAGATCCATAGCCAGAGTGGGTCCTCAACCAACTTAGTCATAGCCATAGGGTCCCTACACAGACTACCGAGGGTCCGCTCACCATACTAGATCCCTAGCCAGGGGTCCCTCATCATAGATCTATAGCCAGAGGGGTCCCCTCGCACCATACTAGATCTCAGCCAGAGGGGTACTCCTCACATACTAGAATCTATAAGCCACGAGGGGTCCCCTACACCATACTAGGATCTATAGCCAAGGGGTCCCTCACCGTCTAGCTCTATAGCCAGAGGGGTCCCTCACCTACTAAATATAGAGGTCCCCACGTAGCGATCCATAGCAGAGGGTCCCTCACGTACTAATCTTAGCCATGAGGGTCCTCCATCTAGTATCTATAGCCAGAGGCTCCCTCACCATACTAATCTATAGCCGAGGGGTCCCTCACCAGTACTAGATCTATAGCCAAGGGGTCCCTCACCGATACTAATCCATATCCATGAGGGTCCGCACCACGTACGAGATCTCCATAGCCAAGGGGTCCCTCACCTACTAATCTATAGCCAGCGGTTCCCTCCCATACTAGATATATAAGGCCAGAGGTCCCCACCATAACTAATATCGAAGCCAGAGGTGCCCTCACATACTGATACTATCGAGGCCCAAAATAACTCCGAGTGGTCCCAGCCATACAGTATCCCATAATCCAAGAGGGGTCTCACGTAATCATTCTATGCAAGGAGCTCCTCACCTATACATCTTAGCCTGAGGTGTCCCTCACATACCTAGATCTTAGCCCGAGGGGGTCCCTCCCCATGACTAATTATAGCCAGACGGTGTCCCTCACCATACATAAGAGGCTCCATATAGATCCAGACAGGGGTCACGTCTACATAGCAGGCCCTACATCTAATAGCCAGAGTGGGGGGTGGGTGCTCACGGATGTTTTGGTTAATTCTAGTTTGATTGAGTGGTTAGGATGACCAAAACTTATTATGCCAGAGTGGCTTACGATTAACATATTTTATAGCACAGGATGTTTGTGAGTCCCTAACAGTATGGGAGGAGTCATATTTGCCGATTGGGCGTCCCGCTCGACTGGGCAACTACGAGATCTAGCCAGAGGGTCCTCACCTACTAAGATCCCATCCAGACGTTCACATCTAGTCCATAGACCGGTGGTCCCCCACCATACTAGTCAGATTCCTATATACTATAGCAGAGGGGTCCCTCACCATACTAGATCTATATGCCGATGGTACATCTCGCGAGGTCCCTCACCATACTAGATCCATGCAAAGGCTCCCTCACCATACTAATCCTATAGCCAGCAGGGTCCCCTCACCAAACGAGATCCTACCATGAGGGGTCCCTCACCGTACTAGATCTAAGCCAGAGGGGTCCCTCACCGTACTAGATCTATAGCCCGAGGGGTTACCTCACCATACTACGATCTATAAGCCAGAGGGGCCACCTACCCAACGGTTCCTCACCTATATCCTAGTGAGGGGTCCTCGCTACTAGTCCAAGCCAGAGGGGTCGCTTATCATCTAACTACCCCATACTATATAGCAGCAGGGGGGTCCCTCACCATACTACAATCCATAGCTCAGTAGGGTCCCTCAACCATATGACTAGCCAGGTCCCACCTTAGATCATAGTCCAGAGGCGCCCTACCATACTAGATCTATAGCCAGAGGGTCCCTCACCATACTATATCATACCAGATTGGTCCGCTCACCCATACTAGATTATATCCAGAGGCCATCACCGATTTATGGCGCGACCCTCCTACTAATCAGGGTCCTACCTACTAATCTATATAGCCAGAGGGGTCCCTCACCATCCTACGAATCCATACCGAGGGTCCCTCACCATACTAGATCCGTATAGCAGGGGGCCCTCCCATACTAGATCTTAGCCAGAGGGGTCCCTCACCATACTGAGATCCATAGTCACAGGGGTCCCTCACTATACTAGATCCATACCAGTAGGTGTCCCTCACCATACTAGATCTTAATAGCCAGAGGGGTCCCTCCTACTAGATCATAGCCAGAGGGTGTCCCCTCCCTACTAGATCATAGCCAGAGGGCCCTAACCATATAGATCTATAGCCAGAGAGACCCCCCACCATACTAGATCATAGCCCTGAGGGTACCCTCCCATACTAATCTATAGCCCGAAGGGGTTCCCTCACCATAAATCTATAGGAATGCCTCACATACCAGAGCCCGAGGTCCTCACCATACTAGATCCTAAGTCAAGAGGGGTCCCTCCATACTAGATCCTAGCCAGAGGGTTCCTCACCCATCCTAGAATCTATACCGACGATGAGTCCCTCAACCATACTAGATCTACATACCAGAGGGGGTCCCTCACTATACACTAGTCCATATCCGGAGGGGTCCCTCCATCACTAGATCCATTATCGCCCGAGGGGTCCTCACCATTACTAGATCTAGTAGCCAGGGGTCCCCCACTACTTGATCCATAGCAGAGGGTCCTCACCATACTAGTCATAGCCAGAGGAGTCGCCTCACCATACGACTAATCCAAAGGGGTTCCATCACCATACTAGAGATCTATAGCCAGAGGGAACCTCACCATACTAGATACCAATACCAGGGGGTCCCAATCTAGCCACTGTCCTCACTACAGATCTAAATAGGCCAGAGGGTCCCCGCAACATACTAGCTATAGCCGACGAGACGCGCTACCTATAGATCCTTAGCCGGTGGGTCCTCACGCATACTAGATCTATACCATAGGGGTCCCTCACCATCTAGATCTTACTATGTCTCAGGGGTCTCCAGCCACTATCTTATCCAAAGAGAGGTCCCTCACCCATACTGATCTATATGCAGAGGGAACCCTCACCTAATACATCAAGCAAGTCCTCCATAGCTTCTATAGCCAGGGGTCCCTCAACCATACTAGATCTATACCAGAGGGTCCCTCACCATACTAGATCCTATACCAGGAACTGGATCGCGGCCTCAACTATACTAGATCCATACCAGGATTAGTCCTCACCATACTAGATCTATAGCCAGAGGGTCCCCTCACCATACTAGATCATAGCGCATAGGGGTCCCTCACCATACTAGATCCAAGCCAGAGGGTCCCTCACCATACTAGATCTATAGCCAGAGGAGACCCTCACCATACTAATCTATACCAAGGGGTCCCTCACCGTACTAGATCTATAGCCAGAGATCCTCAACCAACAGATCTAACCGGGGCCTCCTAGATCCTAATAAGTCCGAGGGCCGCCCGATAACTGGCGGGCTCACCAGTACTAGAATCTCTTACCAGAGTGTGTCCCTCACCATACTATCTATACCAGAGGGGTCCCTCATCACAATACTAGATCCTTACTAGCCAGAGGTGTCCCTCACCATACAGAATCCATAGTCCGAGGGTTCCCTCACCATACTAGATCTACGCCAGGTAGGTCCCTCACCATACAGATCCATAGCCCAGGGGTCCCTCACCACTAGAGATCTATAGCCATGGGGGTCCCTCACTCATACTAGACTATAGCCAAGGGGTCCCCACCCATACTAGATTCTATATCCGAGGGGTCCCTCACCGATACTATAGTCTATTACCATGAGGGGTCCCCACCATAACTAGATCTATAGCCGAGGGAGTCCTCACCATATGTAGATCCTATTAGCCAGAGGTTGGTCCCTACCCATCTAGATCTATAGCCAGAGGGGTCCCTCACCATACTAGTCATATGCCAGAAGGGGTCCCTCACCATACTCGATCTATAGCCGAGGGTCCCTCACCAGCTACTGATCGTATAGCCAGAGGGGTCCCTCACCATACTAGATCCATACAGAAGGTCCCTCACCTCCTAGAATATCTATAGGCAGAGAAGTCTCTCACGGTACTAGATTCATAGCCAGAGGGGTCCCTCACCGTCTGTATTGGCTACTGTATGCGCACTGTTGCTATATTGGCTACTGTGGGGGGCTGACCCATATCCACTAATTTGTGGGCCCTGCACTGTATTGGTCGACTGTAATGGCCCTGTTGCTATTGGTTTGTCTACTGTGGAGGCCCTGCGACTATATTGCTACCATATGGAATTGTTGCTAGTTGGCTACGTGGGGGCTGCCTGCGACTAGATTTGTCTATAATATCGGAACGTTGCTCTAATTGGCTACCACGGGCCCCTGTGACATACAGGCCTCTGTGGTTTGGCCCTGCGCCTATAGTGCTACTGTAATAGGTACTGTTTCGATATTGGTTTCATGGGGCCCTGCGACTATATTGGCTCATATATATAACGGTTTGCTATTTGGCTACATGGGGGCCTGTGACTATAGGGGGGGGGGGGGATCTACTGTTTTGTGGCCCTGCCGGACTATATGTTTGCTACTGTATAGGTACTGTTTCTATATGTCAACTGTGGGGGCCCGCGACTGTTTGGCTACTTATTACCTGGTGATATATACAGTAACTGTGGGGGAGCGCTGTGGCGCCTATTTCACTAAGTGTTGGTTGGCGTGCAACTGTATTGGCTACTGTATGGGCACTGTTGCTATACTGGCAACTGTGGGGGCCCTGCGACTGTATTGGCTACTTTATGTACACTGTGATATAATAGTAAACTGTGGGGGCGCTGCGCCTATATTCACTAATGTGGTTGGGCTTGCAACTGTATTGGCTACTTTATGGGCACTGTTGCTATATTGGCTACAATGGGGTCCCTGCGACTATATTGGCTACTGTGTGGGCCCCGTGATGATATTGGCTATTTTGGGGGTCCTTCGATGATATTGGCTACCGTGAGAGCCCTGCGACTATATTGGCTACTGTGGGGGCCCTGCAACTATATTGGTTAATTAATGGGCCCTGTTGCTATATTGGTTACTGTGTGGGCCCCGTGACAATATTGGCTACTGAGGGGGTCCTTCGAAGAATTTAGCTACTGTGGGGGCCCTGTGACTTTATTGGCAACTGTGTGGGAACTGTTGCTATTTTGGCTAGTATGGGGGCCCTGCGAGTATACTAGCTACTGTGGGGGGCCTGCAACTATATTGCTACTTTATGGGCACTGTTGCTATATTGGCTACTGTGGAGGCCCTGCGACTATATTGGCTACTGTATAGGCACTTTTGCTATATTGGCTACTGTGGAGGCCCTTCGACTATATTGACTACTATGGGGCCCTGCTTCTATAGTGGCTACTTTATGGGCACGTTGCTATATTGGCTACTGTGGTGGCCCTGTATATTACTATATTGACTACTGTATGAGCAATTTTGCTATATTGAATACTGTGGTGGCCCTGCAAATAAATTGGCTACTGTGCGGGCACTGTTGCTATGTTGGCTACTGTGAAGGCCCTGCGACTATATTGGCTACTGTATGAGCACTGTTGCTATATTGGCTACTGTGGTGGCCTGTGACTAATTGGCTACTGTGTGGAACTGTTGCTATTTGGCTACTGTATGTGCTTTGCGACTATATTGGCTACTGTGGGGCCATTCCAACTATATTGGCTACTGTGGGAGCTGCAATGCTACTCTGGGCACTTTGCTATTTTGGGTCATGGGTCCCTGAGCTCTATTGGTTAATTAATGGGCACAGTTGCTATTTGGCTACTGTGAGGACCCTGCAAATATATTGGGTACTGTATGAGCACTATTGCTATATTGGCTACTGTGGTGGCCCCTGTGACTAAATTGGCTACTGTGTGGGTACTGTTGCTATATTGGCTACTGTGGGGCCCTGCAACTATACTGGCTATGGTATAGGCACTGTTGCTATATTGGCTACTGTGGGGGCCCTGCGACTATATTGGCTACTATATAGGTACGGTTTCTGTATTGGCTACCATGGGGGCCCTGTAACGATAATTACTGCTGTGTTGGCCCTGCGACTATATTGGCTACTGTATAGGTTCTGTTTCTATTTTGGCTACTGTGGGGGGCCTGTGACGTTATTGGCTACTGTATGCACACTGTTGCTATATCGGCTACTGTATGAGCACTGTTGCTATACTGGCTACTGTGGGGGGTCCTGTGACTATATTAGCTACTGTATTGGCACTGTTGCTATACTGGCTACTGTGGGACCCTGGTATATTGGCTACTGTAGGGGCCTTGCAACAATTTTCCACTGATGACACTCTGTTTCTATATTGCCGACTGTATGGGCACTGTTTGCTATATTGGCTACTGTGGGGGCCCTGTGGCTATACTGGCTACTGTGGGGGCACTGTTGTCTATATTGAAAAATGGTATAGGCACTGTTTGCTATACGTGCTACTGTGAGGGCCCTGCGACTATAATGGCTACTGTGGGGGCCCGCGACTATATTGGCTACTATGTGGCCCTGTGACATATTGGCCAACTGTGGGGGTCCTTCGAAGATATTGGCTACCTTATGGGCACTGCTATATGGCTACTGTTGGGTCCCTGCAACTACTATGTGTGCTACTGTGTGGGCCCCGTGACATTACTGGCTACTGTGGGGGTCCTTTGATGATATTGGCTACTGTGAGGGCCCTGCGACTATAATGGCTACTGTGGGGGCCTTGCAACTATATTGGCTACTGTGTGGGCCCTGTGACAATATTGGCCACTATGGGGGTCCTTCGAAGATATTGGCTACCTTATGGGCATTGTTGCTATATTGGCTACTGTGGGGCCCTGCAACTTTATTGGCTACTGTATGGGCACTGTTGTTTATTTGGCTACAGTGGGGGCCCTGTTCTCTAATTGGGCTACTATATAGGAATGGTTGCTATATTGGCTACCACGGGGGCCCTGTGACGATAATGGCTGCTGTATTGGCCCTGCGACTATATTGGCTACTGTATAGGTACTGTTTCTATATTGGTTTCAGTGGGGGGACTGCGACTGTATTGGCTACTGTATGTGCACTGCTGCTATATTGGCTACTGTGGGGGTCCTTCGAAGGTATTGGCTACCTTATGGGCACTGTTGCTATACTGGCTACTGTGGGGGCCCTGCGACTTTATAAGCTACTGTATGGGCTCTGTTGCTTTATTGGCTACTGTAGGGGCCCTGCATCAATATTGGCTACTGTATGGACACTGTTTCTATATTGGCTACTGTATGGGCACTGTTGCTATATTGGCTACTGTGGGGGGCCTGTGACGTTATTGGCTACTGTATGCACACTGTTGCTATATCGGCTACTGTATGGGCACTGTTGCTATACTGGCTACTGTGGGGGTCCTGTGACTATATTAGCTACTGTATTGGCACTGTTGCTATACTGGCTACTGTGGGGCCCTGTGACTATGTTGGCTACTGTAGGGGCCTAGCAACAATATTGTCAACTGCATGGACACTGTTTCTATATTGCCGACTGTATGGGCACTGTTGCTATATTGGCTACTGTGGGGGCCCTGTGGCTATACTGGCTACTGTGGGGGCACTGTTGCTTTATTGGAAATGGTATAGGCACTGTTGCTATATTGGCTACTGTGAGGGCCCTGCGACTATAATGGCTACTGTGGGGGCCCTGCGACTATATTGGCTACTATGTGGGCCCTGTAACAATATTGGCCACTGTGGGGGTCCTTCGAAGATATTGGCTACCTTATGGGCACTGCTATATTGGCTACTGTTGGGTCCCTGCAACTATATGTGCTACTGTGTGGGCCCCGTGACATTACTGGCTACTGTGGGGGTCCTTTGATGATATTGGCTACTGTGAGGGCCCTGCGACTATAATGGCTACTGTGGGGGCCCTGCAACCATATTTGCTACTGTGTGGGCCCTGTGACAATATTGGCCACTGTGGGGGTCCTTCGAAGATATTGGCTACCTTATGGGCACTGTTGCTATATTGGCTACTGTTGGGGCCCTGCAACTATATTGGCTACTGTATGGGCACTGTTGCTATATTGGCTACTGTGGGGGCCCTGTGACTCTATTGGCTACTATATAGGAATAGTTGCTATATTGGCTACCACGGGGGCCCTGTGACGATAAAGGCTGCTGTGTTGGCCCTGCGACTATATTGGCTACTGTATAGGTACTGTTTCTATATTGGTTTCAGTGGGGGGCCTGCAACTGTATTGGCTACTGTATGCGCACTGCTGCTATATTGGCTACTGTGGGGGTCCTTCAAAGATATTGGCTACCTTATGGGCACTGTTGCTATACTGGCTACTGTGGGGGCCTGCGACTATATAAGCTACTGTATGGGCTCTGTTGCTTTATTGGCTACTGTAGGGGCCCTGCAACAATATTGGCTAGTTTGGACACTGATTCTATATAGGCTACTGTATGGGCACTGTTGCTATATTGGCTACTGTGGGGGCCCTGCGGCTATACTGGCTACCGTAGGGGTCTTGCAATTATATTGGCTACTGTTGGAGCCCTGCGACTATATTGGCTACTGTAGGGGCACTGTTGCTATATTGGCTACGGTATAGGCACTGTTGCTATATTGGCTACTGTGGGGGCCCTGCGACTATATTGGCTACTGTGTGGGTCCTGTTGCTATATTGGCTACTGTGTGGGCCCTGTGACATTACTGGGTACTGTGGGGGTCCTTCGATGATATTGGCTACTGTATGGGCACTGTTGCTATATTGTGTACTGTGGGGGCCCTGCACCTATATTGGCTACTTTATGGGCACTGTTGCTATATTGGCTACTGTGGACGCCCTGCGATTATATTGGCTACTGTATGAGCACTGTTACCATATTGGCTACTGTGGGGGCCCTGCGACTATATTGGCTACTATATAGGAATGGTCGCTATATAGGCTACCATGGGGGCCCTGTGACGATAATGGCTGCTGTGTTGGCCCTGCGACTATATTGGCTACTGTATGGGCACTGTTTCTATATTGGCTACTGTGGGGGGCCTGCGACTGTATTGGCTACTGTATGCGCACTGCTGCTATATTGGCTACTGTATGGACACTGTTTCTATATTGGCTATTGTAATGACACTGTTGCTATATTGGCTACTGTGGAGGTCCTGCGGCTATACTGGCTACCTTAGGGGTCTTGCAACTATATTGGCTATTGTGGGGGGCCTGTGACTATATTGGCTTTTGTGGGGGCACTGTTGCTATATTGGAAACGGTATAGGCACTGTTGCTATATTGGCTACTGTTGGGGCCCTGTGACTAAATTGGCTACTGTATGGGCACTGTTTCTATATTGGCTACTGTATGGGCACTGTTGCTATATTGGCTACTGTGGGGGGCCTGTGACGTTATTGGCTACTGTATGCACACTGTTGCTATATCGGCTACTGTATGGGCACTGTTGCTATATTGGCTACTGTGAATGCGCTGCGCCTATATTCACCAATGTGTGGGCCCTGCAACTGTATTGGCTACTGTTTGGGTACTGTTGCTATAATGGATACTGTGGGGGCCCTGTGACTATATTGGCTACTGTAGGGGCCCTGCAACTATATTGGCTGCAGTATGGACACTGTTTCTATATTGGCTACTGTATGGGCACTGTTGCTATATTGGCTACTGTGGGGGCCGTGGCTATACTGTCTACCGTAGGGGTCTTGCGACTATATGAGCTACTGCGGGGGGCCTGTGACTGTATTGGCTACTGTGGGGGCTCTATGACTGTATTGGCTACTGGGGGGGCTCTGCGACTATATTGGCTACTGTGGGGGCACTGTTGCTATATTGACAAGGGTATAGGCCCTGTTGCTATATTGGCTACTGTATGGGCACTGTTGCTATATTGGCTACCATGGGGTGCCTGCGACTATATTGGCTACTGTGTGGGCCCTGAGACGATATTGGCTACTTTGGGGGTCCTTCGACGATATTGGCTACTGTGAGGGCCCTGTGACTATATTGGCTACTGTGGGGGCCCTGCAACTATATTGGCTACTGTATAGGTACTATTGCTATATCAGCTAAGGTGGGGGCCCTGTGACTATATTGGCTACTGTGTGGGAACTGCTGCTATTTTGGCTACTATGGGGGCCCTGCAAGTCTATTGGCTACTGTAGGGGCCCTTGCAACTATATTGGCTACTTTATGGGCACTGTTGCTTTATTGGCTACTTTGGTGGCCCTGCAACTATATTGGCTACTGTATAGGTACTTTTACTATATTTGCTACTGTGGGGGGCCCTGTGACTATATTGGCTACTGTGTGGGCATTTTTGCTATTTTGGCTACTATGGGGCCCTGAGACTATATTGGCTACTGTATGTGCATTGTTGCTATATTGACTACTGTGGTGGCCCTGCAACTAAATAGGCTACTGTGTGGGTCCTGTTGCTATATTGGTTACTGTGTGGGCCCATTGACAATATTGGCTACTGTGATGGACCTGGAAGTATAATGGCTACTGTGGGGGCCCTGTTACTATATTGGCTACCGTGTGGGCCCTGTTGCTATGTTGGCCACTGTGGAGCCTTGCAACTATATTGGCTACTGTACAGGCACTGTTGCTATATTGGCTACTGTATAGGTACTGTTTCTATATTGGCTACTGTGGGGGCCCTGCGACTATATTGGCTGATATATATGAACGGTTGTTTTATTGGATACCATGGGGGCCCTGTGACGTTAATGGCTGCTGTGTTGGCCCTGCGACTATATTGGCTACTGTATAGGTACTGTTTCTATATTGGCTACTGTGGGGGCCTGCGACTGTATTGGCTACTGTATGCGCACTGTTGCTATATTGGCTACTGTGAATGCGCTGCGCCTATATTCACCAATGTGTGGGCCCTGCAACTGTATGGCTACTGTTTGGGTACTGTTTGCTATAGATGGATACTGTGGGGGCCCTGTGACTATATTGGCTACTGTAGGGCCCTGCAACTATATTGGCTGCAGTAATGGACACTTTTTTCTATATTGGCTACTGTATGGGCACTGTTGCTTATTGGCTACTGTGGGGGCCGTGGCTATACTGGCTACCGTAGGGTCTTGCGACTATATGAGCTACTGCGGTGGGCCTGTGACTGTATTGTCTACGGTGGGGGCTCTATGACTGTATTGGCTACTGGGGGGCCCTGCGACTATATTGGCTACTGTGGGGCACTGTTGCTATATGACAAGGTATGGCCCTGTTTGCTATATTGGCTACTGTATGGGCACTGTTTGCTATATTGGCTACCATGGGGTGCCCTGCGACTATTTGGCTACTGTGTGGGCCTTGAGACGATATTGGCTACTTTGGGGGTCCTTCACGATATTGGCTACTGTGAGGGCCCTGTGACTATATTGGCTACTGTGGGGTCCCCTGCAACTATTTGGCTACTTGTATAGGTCTATTGTCATATCAGCTCAGTGGGGGCCCTGGACTATCTTGGCTACTTTGTGGGAACTGCTCGCTTATTTGGCTACTATGGGTGCCCTGCAAGTCTATTGGCATACTGTCGGGGCCCTTGCAACTATATTGGCTACTTTATGGGCACTGTTGCTTTATTGCTACTTTGGTGGCCCTGCACATATTGGCTACTGTATAGGTACTTTTACTATATTTGCTACTGTGGGGGCCCTGTGACTATAGGCTACTGTGTGGGCATTTTGCTATTTTGGCTACTATGGGGCCCTGAGACATATTGGCTACTGTATGTGCATGTTTGGCTATATATTGACTACTTGTGGCCCTGCAACTAATAGGCTACTGTGGTGGGCACTGTTGCTATGTTGGCTTCTGTGGAGGCCCTGCAACTTTGTACTACTGTATAGGCACTGTTGCTACATTGGCTACTGTGGTGGCCCTGCGAATATTTGGGCTACTGTATGAGCATTATTGCTATCTTGGCTACTGTGGGGGTCCTGCAACTATATTTGCTACTGTATGTATCTTGGCTACTGTGGGGGTCCTGCAACTATATTTGCTACTGTATGCGCACTGCTGCTATATTGGCTACTTTGGGCACCCTGCAGCTGTATTGGCTACTGTATGGGCACTGTTGCTATACTGGCTACTGTGGGGGCCCTGCAAGTATATTAGCTACTGTATTGGCTCTGTTGCTATACCAGGGGGTCCTATGAGGGGTCTATAGGGCAGAGCTGGAGAGGTCAGGGGGTCCTATGAGGGGTCTATAGGGCAGAGGTGGAGAGGTCAGATATGGGTCTCTAGGGTTTAGGGGTCGGGGGTCTCTTACCACTATGGAGTCGCTGGCCCCGGTGGAGAGGTAGATGTTCCCGGAGTCGGAGGGGATCCCGCCATCTCTGCGCTCGATGTACTTGGCCACGTCCTGGCGGATGACCTCTATCCCCTGACTGGCGCTGTAGGACCCTGTGAAGGTGGAGACGAGGCGTCCAGTATGTGAGGGACCCCCGGAGCCCCCCACCAGACCCCGCACTCACCGATGCTGTTCCCCCCACAGGCCTGTAGGATGCGCCGACACTCACCGGCCACTTTATTAGGTACACCTGTCCAACTGCTCGTTAACACTTAATTTCTAATCAGCCAATCATATGGCGGCAGCTCAGTGCATTTAGGCATGTAGACATGGTCAAGACAATCTCCTGCAGTTCTCCCGAGCACCAGTATGGGGAAGAAAGGTGATTTGAGGCCTTTGAACGTGGCATGGTTGTTGGTGCCAGAAGGGCTGGTCTGAGTATTTCAGAAACTGCTGATCTACTGGGATTTTCACGCACAACCATCTCTAGGGTTTACAGAGAATGGTCCGAAAAAGAAAAAACATCCTGTGAGCGGCAGTTCTGTGGGCGGAAATGCCTTGTTGATGCCAGAGGTCAGAGGAGAATGGGCAGACTGGTTCGAGCTGATAGAAAGGCAACAGTGACTCAAATCGCCACCCGTTACAACCAAGGTAGGCAGAAGAGCATCTCTGAACGCACAGTACGACGAACTTTGAGGCAGATGGGCTACAGCAGCAGAAGACCACACCGGGTGCCACTCCTTTCAGCTAAGAACAGGAAACTGAGGCTACAATTTGCACAAGCTCATGGAAATTGGACAGTAGAAGATTGGAAAAACGTTGCCTGGTCTGATGAGTCTCGATTTCTGCTGCGACATTCGGATGGTAGGGTCAGAATTTGGCGTCAACAACATGAAAGCATGGATCCATCCTGCCTTGTATCGACGGTTCAGGCTGGTGGTGGTGGTATCATGGTGTGGGGAATATTTTCTTGGCACTCTTTGGGCCCCTTGGTACAACCCCACAGCCTACCTGAGTATTGTTGCTGACCATGTCCATCCCTTTATGAGCACAATGTACCCTGTAACATCTGATGGCTACTTTCAGCAGGATAATGCGCCATGTCATAAAGCTGGAATCATCTCAGACTGGTTTCTTGAACATGACAATGAGGTCACTGGACACAAATGGCCTCCACAGTCACCAGATCTCAATCCAATAGAGCATCTTTGGGATGTGGTGGAACGGGAGATTCGCATCATGGATGTGCAGCCGACAAATCTGCGGCAACTGTGTGATGCCATCATGTCAATATGGACCAAAATCTCTGAGGAGCTTCCAGCACCTTGTTGTATCTATGCCACGAAGAATTGAGGCAGTTCTGAAGGCAGAAGGGGGTCCAACCCGTTACTAGCATGGTGTACCTAATAAAGTGGCCGGTGAGTGTAAATGTGTGTTGTGAGATGAGGATTTCATGGCTGGAGGGCTTTCTCTTTATTATTTCTACAGGGTACTATCAAACTTGGTGATTGGTTAAAGAGGCCATGGGCCCCAGGCGGCCGCCCAAACTGCCTATTTTATAATCCCCTACTGCATCCACAAAGAAGAGAACTACAGCACATAATACATGATAACAGTGCCAAAGTATCAGAAGAAGTAATAAAGTTGCTTCTATTTTCAGAAACAGTGTGTAAATGGAGTCGAACTCCAATGCCAGTGACAGCCTGCGGATAGACATGGCGATGTTTCGTTAACACAATGGGGCTCATTTACTAAGGGTCGCGCTGCTCACTTTCGTCGGACTGTGCACCGTTTTCGGAGATTGCACGACTTACACGGGTATTTAATTAGTGTCTGCGCTGGGATTGTGTCGCATGCGATCAGATTGTGGCGCCGCAGCGCTGGGTTTCATGCGACACAATTTGGGGGGTGGGCCGTCGGACGTTCCGACTGATTCTGACTGAGCGTGGGATTTAACGTTCAAATTGTGTCGCAAGCCCAAACACTTACATGCACCACTAAAAAGATGGTGAACTCCAGCGGACCTGAGCGGGGAAGCGACACATGCAGGATATCGGGCGCACGGTCTTAGTGAATTGCGGCAAAATGCATAGTCAAAACATAAGACACATTGCACATAGTCTCTCTCTGGGGCCTTTTCACCCTAGACATTAGTGGGATCCTGGAGGCAGTATGAAAATATTGTTGAATAAAAAACTTGGAATGTTGCCCTGGTCCCAAAACTTGAAATAGAAATTTTTTGTCTTTACTCCCCATCAAGAGATCGACATTTAACCCCTAATGGCATCCACTGGACTGGGTTGAGGCATCTCACTTATGTGAACCTATAAGACAGTGGTGGCTAAGCTATGGCACGGGCGCCAGATGTGGCACTCAGAGCCCTCTCTGTGGGCACCCAGGCCATCACCAGAGAGGACTGCAGGTATCTTCCTGCAGTCCCAGACAGCCCAGGACTTGCTGTGGACAGAGCTACCTGGGACTACCAGAGGAGTGGGAAGGTGTGGACAGATCTGGATTATCATTGTAGCTCCTGCCCTGACAATTCTTCCTGTTCATGGCACCCTGGAGGGAAGCTACAAATGATCATCCAAATTTCTCCTATTTTCTGCTTTATTGGTGTCCTCAGGGTGCTTGTATCAATGAAAACTGTGACAGAGAAGGGAGTATAAATCACAAATTAAATTTCTGTGTCGGCACTTTGCGATAAATAAGTGGGTCTTGGTTGTAGTTTGGGCACTCGGTCTTTAAAAGGTTTGCCATCACTGCTATAAGATGTCAGGTGTAAAGCTTGAGGGCGTGTTTAGGGTTTAGCCACACCCTGGTCCTGCCCCTGAGGAGAGTCCAAAAGTTTCTTTTGACCTATTGTTGAAGATTCATACAATTCGTGAGGTCATGTTTGGAGATTTTGGCTTGCGGTCTGTGCTTTCTCATCTGACATGAGGGACAACACACCTCATTGTCAGGGAAATGGCAACACCCAGTTGGCATTTAAGTTCAGGAGGAATAACAGAGGAAAAGAATATGAAACAGATGCTACAGTTCTAATGTTCTTCTTATGAGGAATCTACATCAGGACAGCTGACAGGTCCTCTTTACATGCCAAATGTGAACATTGAGGCAGTCATCAACATCACCGTCTGCTGTGACCGTCGTATCTTTTGTATTATTATCACTTCTTCTGGCCCTGCAAGTATATTAGCTACTGTATTGGCTCTGTTGCTATACTAGCTGCTGTGGGAGCCCTGCAACTATATTGGCTACTGTAGGGGCCCTGCAACTATATTGGCTACTGTATGGACACTGTTTCTATATTGGCTATTGTAATGACACTGTTGCTATATTGGCTACTGTGGGGGCCCTGCGGCTATACTGGCTACCTTAGGGGTCTTGCAACTATATTGGCTATTGTGGGGGGCCTGTGACTATATTGGCTATTGTGGGGGCACTGTTGCTATATTGGAAACGGTATAGGCAGTGTTGCTATATTGGCTAGTGTGGGGGCCCTGTGACTAAATTGGCTACTGTATAGGTACTGTTTCTATATTGGCTACTGTGGGGGCCTGCGACTGTATTGGCTACTGTATGCGCACTGTTGCTATATTGGCTACTGTGAAGGCGCTGCGCCTATATTCACCAATGTGTGGGCCCTGCAACTGTATTGGCTACTGTTTGGACACTGTTGCTATAATGGATACTGTGGGGGCTCTGTGACTATATTAGCTACTGTAGCGGCCCTGCAACTATATAGGCTGCAGTATGGACACTGTTTCTATATTGGCTACTGTATGGGCACTGTTGCTATATTGGCTACTGTGGGGGCCGTGGCTATACTGGCTACTGTAGGGGTCTTGCGACTATATGAGCTACTGCGGGGGGCCTGTGACTGTATTGGCTACTGTGGGGGCTCTGTGACTGTATTGGCTACTGTGGGGGCCCTGCGACTATATTGGCTACTGTGGGGGCCCTGTTGCTATATTGACAAGGGTATAGGCCCTGTTGATATATTGGCTACTGTGGGGGCCCTGCGACTAAATTGGCTACTGTATGGGCACTGTTGCTATATTGGCTACCATGGGGTGCCTGCGACTATATTGGCTACTGTGTGGGCCCTGAGACGATATTGGCTACTTTGGGGGTCCTTCGACGATATTGGCTACTGTGAGGGCCCTTTGACTATATTGGCTACTGTGGGGGGCCTGCAACTATATTGGCTACTGTATAGGCACTATTGCTATATCAGCTAAGGTGGGGGCCCTGTGACTATATTGGCTACTGTGTGGGAACTGTTGCTATTTTGGCTACTTTATGGGCACTGTTGCTTTATTGGCTACTGTGTGGGCATTTTTGCTATTTTGGCTACTATGGGGCCCTGAGACTATATTGGCTACTGTATGTGCATTGTTGCTATATTGACTACTGTGGTGGCCCTGCAACTAAATAGGCTACTGTGTGGGCACTGTTGCTATGTTGGCTTCTGTGGAGGCCCTGCAACTTTGTACTACTGTATAGGCACTGTTGCTACATTGGCTACTGTGGTGGCCCTGCGAATATTTGGGCTACTGTATGAGCATTATTGCTATCTTGGCTACTGTGGGGGTCCTGCAACTATATTTGCTACTGTATGTATCTTGGCTACTGTGGGGGTCCTGCAACTATATTTGCTACTGTATGCGCACTGCTGCTATATTGGCTACTTTGGGCACCCTGCAGCTGTATTGGCTACTGTATGGGCACTGTTGCTATACTGGCTACTGTGGGGGCCCTGCAAGTATATTAGCTACTGTATTGGCTCTGTTGCTATACTAACTTACATGCACCAGGAAGAGATCAATGAACTCCGACGCAACTCGGCAGGAAAACTGAGGCTACAATTTGCACAAGCTCATCGAAATTGGACAGTAGAAGATTGGAAAAACGTTGCCTGGTCTGAGTTTCGATTTCTGCTGCGACATTTGGATGGTAGGGTCAGAATTTGGCGTCAACAACATGAAAGCATGGATCCATCCTTCCTTGTATCAACGGTTCAGGCTGGTGGTGGTGGTGTCATGGTGTGGGGAATATTTTCTTGGCACTCTTTGGGCCCCTTGGTACAACGCCACAGCCTACCTGAGTATTGTTGCTGACCATGTCCATCCCTTTATGACCACAATGTACCCTGTAACATCTGATGGCTACTTTCAGCAGGATAATGCGCCATGTCATAAAGCTGGAAGCATCTCAGACTGGTTTCTTGAACATGACAATGAGGTCACTGGACTCAAATGGCCTCCACAGTCACCAGATCTCAATCCAATAGAGCATCTTTGGGAACGGGAGATTCGCATCATGGATGTGCTGCCGACAAATCTGCGGCAACTGTGTGATGCCATCATGTCAATATGGACCAAAATCTCTGAGGAATGCTTCCAGCACCTTGTTGTATCTATGCCATGAAGAATTGAGGCAGTTCTGAAGGCAAAAGGGGGTCCAACCCGTTACTAGCATGGTGTACCTAATAAAGTGGCCGGTGAGTGTATATATATTGTGTGTAAAATAAAATGTGCGAAACTTTACCTGGCTCCCTGCCAGATGCTTCAGCTGAGTCCCAGGGTTGGAAATTATCAAATGACAATTTCCATCTGCTCTGTAATATGTTCACTGCTCTCCTGGCTCCTTCCCCTCTCCTTCCCTCCCACATCCTCTTCTTGCAGTGAGATGCCGGAGGGAAAGATTGGGGGTCATTTACTAAGGGCCCGATTCGCGTTTTCCCGACGTGTTACCCGAATATTTTTGATTTGCGCCGATTTTCCCTGAATTGCCCTGGGTTTTTGGCGCACGCGATCGGATTGTGGCGCATCGGCGCTGGCATGCACGCAACGGAAATCGGGGGTCGTGGCCGAACGAAAACCCGACGGATTCGGAAAAACCGCCGCATTTAAAAAAAAATTGGTCGCACGCGCCATACTTACATGCACCAGGAAGAGATCAATGAACTCCGACGCAACTCGGC
>WNYA01003714.1:0-23168 GCA_019512145.1 Engystomops pustulosus
CTACTGGACAAAGATTGATGTCACAGCTTATCTCCTTCCCCCCCTCAGGTACAATGACTCTCATAGATAAACGACCATCATTACATAACTACTGGAACAATAGAGGATCTGTCACAGCTTATTCCTCCACCTCCCGACAATGACCTCTATATTAGATAACACTGACCATCATTACATCACTACTGACAATAGATGATGTCAAAGCTTATCTCATCCTCCCGACAATGAGCTCTATATGGATAACACAAATGTGAGAAACAACTGAAATATGTTCTTATTTTAAATTTTTCTCGGTCCTTTTACTTTGATTTAATATGCTTTGAACCCTCTTGCCATTCTAGTGATTATTGAAGGCTTATGAGGTAGTCCAGAAATGGTTTATTCCAACAGTCCGGAAGGAGTTCACAGAGATTCTTTTTAGGGTCAGAGGTAGTGACCCATGCGGAGCATGACGTAAGCGACCCTGGGAGCAGAGTGCTTAGTGGCACCCGGTTTGCACCAGAGCCCACCGCAAGGTGTTGAATTGCTGTGGCACGATACCACCAGGTTGCTCCAAAGGCACTACTTTGCTCGCAGAGTGGTGGCCAAGGCAGGTAAAGATCAGCAGGAAGAATCAAAGTTGAGGTCCGGCTGATGCTCAGGACAGGAGGCACCAGGATCAGAGTCAGGGATGACGGCCAGAGGTCGGACAGGCACAGCAGAAACAATTGAAGTCAGGAACGTTAATCGAGCAGGTCACAAGGAAAATAATCAGATAATCAAACCAATACGCTTTCTCAGAGGCCACAAAAATCGACAGGGGGACACAGGAGTAGAGGGCCAGCTATTTAACAGGTAGGGCAGTTAGCAGCGTCAATCATCGGCCAATGCTTGCCTTTTTATCTTACAGGAGCCCGGGCAAATGACCCTAGGAGGCTGGATGCACATGCCGGGCACGGGGGCCGCCACGCAGTGAGTTGGACCTTTATTTTTCAAAGTAAGTAATGATGGACACTCGTTTTATTTCTTAGCTACACTTTTTGCTAGCCATTATTACAATTCTACCAGTCTATTCCGTAGGAGTATGAGTGTTCATCCCCCTTGACAGCATAACCACAACTGATGGTCCCAAACCCCATTTGATAAGGCAATAAATCCCACTATACCACGACAGGCACCGGTGATTGTAAAAACGTATTTAAGGTGGACTAACACCTTGAAGCTTGGGAAAAACTCTTTGAATGAGAAGGTGTGTCCAACTTTTGTTCTTACTGCATAGTTCCTCCCAGTTGAATTTCACTCTTGCATGTCTCACTTAGGGGAGCTCAGACAGACCTGAGCACTATTAAAAAAAAGCAATTACATAGGAGGAAGTTGTACCTGGCTAAAGGAGTATTGGATCATGCCCCCCTGATTATAATTTTAGAAAAATGGGGTAGTAAGCGGGGGAAGAGGGAAACTTTAAAATCACAGCTGTTTTGGATGGGTTGTTGGTTGATACGTAATTAATCTGGATTGGTGAATTTTACTTTCAATGTGGCTTCATGGTGCTGTATGGGCCCACCCACCAGAGGCAATTTGCGAATGGAAAGTTGCCTCGGGGCGGCAACCCCCGGGGCATCAGTCGAATGGCAGAAACTCTCATTTCACGTCTAATAAGATCTGCAGTTGCTTCAGGAGCATTTGTGTAGCAGTATAGACTACTGGGCTGATCTCCCATGTTTCCATCATATTGTGTGAGGCCCACACCAGCGATAATTGAATGCGTCTGCTTGGGGATTTTTCCCCAGAATCACTAAACCTTGAAACTTCAGGATAATTCAGTAAGATAAGCAGTCCATAGCTCATTGTGCGTTGTCACCAGTCTCTGTACCTGCCATAACACAGGTATGGGTTGTTACCCAGGAGATTTCTTAAATAAAATTCAGGTATAGGGAAACATTTTTTCTGTGGGGAATAGATGGTAACTGATAAAAACGAGATTATATAAGTTATATAGTAAGAATACATATACAGTGGGTATGGAAAGATTTAAACCTCTTTTTCTTTAATCTTTGTTTCAGATCTGGTTAAGGTTACAAAATAATTTCTGAGCACTCAAGGTTCCTAAGGCAAAATGGCCTCCATATCCTTACATGGAAGAAGTTGAGACAACCACAACTCTTCTCAACTGGGTCTTCCTAGCCAAAATCAGGCAATAGTCGGAGACGAGCTTTGGTAGAGAGCGGTAGAGTTAGAAGAGGGAGATGGAAGAAAGTCAACGAAGTCGCAACTATTACTGCCAGCCCTTCAACCAGTTGGGAAGAGTTTCCGGGACAGCGTTTGCAAATGGAAAGCCGTTCCTCAGAACAAGACATATGAAAGTCACATGAATGACTCCCAGACTGTTGAGAAACAAAGCCTCCGGTTGATGAGACAAACCGGTTGGAACCTTTTAATTCATTGACCTAGGTGTCAACCAATATTATAAAAAAAGGGGTTTTTGGCAAATAGTTTACAATGAAACATGCAGGACACTATGGCCCACATAACATTTCTTTTATGGTGGTTAGCTTTGAGTGATATGGATAAATACCTCTTCCATTTTGATGAGGAAGCTGTCAATGTGAACATGTCTGGGTGAGCTGGATCCAGAGAGACTTCTGGCTGGCCTTCCCCTTCATGGGAATAAATTCAGCAATTCCTCACAAAGTTGGATCAATCTTCTGATGAGGTCCAGGAATGTGGTTTCCATAATGAAAGGGAGAATGCTCTGCCGCTGTAGATGATGTGAAAAAGACAAAAGCAGATTTACAAACAATAAGAAAGTTTGGTATGTAGCCAAATAAGCAGCGATTTACCTAATTAATCTTTTTGCCTATATGTATTCACTTGTGTCCCTTTGGACCATCAGACCCACCACAATGCGAGAATGACCAACTATGGTCTTTACACTTTCTTGAATTGATCTCATCCATCACTCATCACTGAGAATACGCTGTGCGTGGAGGCTCAATCACGTAGGTCTGCAGATAAGATGCTAAAAATTAGTTACGGTCCCCAGGTAGGAGCTTGCACAAGTTTGGAAAACATTCAGCCACAAGCTCGTAGCTTGGCGAACCGCTCATCCTTGCTACTCAAAACGATTCCCAAATATAATGAAACAAAAGAAATTAGAAAAGGCATCCAGGAGCTTCTTGGTTGGATCTAAAGGGTGACCTTGCCACAGAAAAAATTGGTATTTAGTTGACTCATTCAATTCAATAAGGAACTTAAGTGAATACTGGCGGTGACTAGAGATGAGCGAAGTAGTACTCGTCCGAGTATATGCGGGTGGAGTATTAGCATACTCAGACCGGCGTTACTCGGACGAGTATCCGCCGGGCTCGATGATAGAGCAGTAATTAATAAAATAAATTGAATAAAAGTGATTTTATGGTTAGTAAAAAAAAATATACACGTTTCCATATGTTTTTTACTTGTAAGAACCATTGAAATAAACTTTATTCAACTTTCCAGGTGTTCGCGCGTGTTATCCCGCTAGGTTCGGGAGAGTCGGAACATCTGGAATGTGAAGAAGAAATATTGTTTTTGTTTCCAATGTGTCTGCACTTAAATGCTCCTGGTATGCACTGATTTTAATGTTTTAATTCTATTCTTACTTGCAGATGTGCGGCGCGTCTCTCCAACTAGCGGGAGACCGGCGGCGCACACCTGCAATGTGAAGATAGAAAGTAAACATTAACTAAACCGTGAACACGGAGCATTTACGTGCAGAACTACATTGAAGAACACTATTCCTTACATTCCAGCTGTCGTGCACACTCCTAACTAGCGGGAGAGACACGCGAGCACACACCTGCCAAAGTGAGATAGTGGTTATTTCAATGTGTTTTATTACAAGTGTAGAAAATCTGCAAAATCTGGAATTTTTTTTTTTTGACACTGTTCTTTACTGTTCAGGTTTTTAAAACAAATGTCGGGTCTCCATTGACTTCAATGGGCTCGTTATTCGAGACGAAGCACGCGAGCATATGGAAAAGTTTGTCTCGAATAACGAGACCCGAGCATTTAGTGCTCGCTCATCTCTACTGTTGACTATTTCCTGCTGTGTGTTCTCATATCTGTAGGCTTTATCATCAGGCTTAGAGCCCTACACATACAATATGTTTTGTGTCCTTTTTCCGCCCCATAGCCAATCTAAGAGTCAAGGTTATAGATCAGCGGGCACTCGTGAGGAGAGAACTTCTCTCTAGAATCAGTGCTGTATCATGAATATGAGCAGTTATTTGATTATAATTCATCTATGGTTGAAAACCCCACATCTGTCTTAGCAATTGACCAATTAGTAGTGTAGTCCCATAAAGTATAAGGACTAAGGTAATGTATTTGTATTTATTTTAATTTTGTCTTTTTGTGCCTTACCATCAAACGGTTATAAAAATTCACCACAATTGCCCTACTGAGCTTCCTTTGGGTATTTTTCCCACTCATTGATTTCTTCACAAATCCAAAACTCTTGAGGTTTCACTGTGACGGTGTTCGCATGATTCCCCTTTCACCATTAGCCAGACTAAGTCCCTTACAAAAGAATTCACATACAACCTGAGCCCAAATGGGGGAAAACCTAGGGATACAGTACTCAGACGGTCCCCTACGTAAGAACACACTGACTCAGACGACCCTAGTTTAAAGACGGACACCTCTGCCCACTGTGAACCTGTGGTGACCGTCCCAGGATGTGTACTATTAGTTCCAGGCTGCCAATGACTCAGCTGTAAGGTGTCTGTAATGAAGCTTTATGGATAATCACTTGGTCCCTTACAGCACACAAATTTTGAAACTACAATTGTCACTGGGGCAAAAAGATTTGTTATATGGATATCAATTATAAACATATACAGTTTCGACTCCAACAATTATCAAATCTTTAAGAAACAACCTATGGAAAAGAATGTTTTACATAACCTCGGGACTGCGTCTTGCAAGTTACTATTAAAACTGATATTTCCTCCTGAAATTTGGGGGTTTTTTCCCTAAAAAAAGCTTCGAAAGTTGTCACCCTTTTAACGTAGTCAAGATTCACCAATAACTTCCTCAGACATGGGCTAATACTACGGGGTTACCGAAGCGTGCATTGTATTGGGTTTCCCCGAATATTTCCAATTTCACCGCAGAATTGGCCTGGGATTTTGGCGCCGCAATTGGATTTGGCGCACGCGATCGGATTAGGCGACTGCGATCGGATTTTGGCACATCGTGCGCCGGCATTTCACGTGTCAGGAAATCGGGGTTGTGGCCTTCAGAAAAATCCGACGGGATTCGGGTTCAGCACTCACATGCACCAGGAAGAAGAAGGTGTGAACTCTGGCGGACCTCGGCGCAGCGCGACAACATGGCAGGTATCGGTTTGTACGTACCTTAGTTATCCCGGCAGAACCGAAATCCTCGTCGGGAGACGCGCTTGTGGATGCGACTGGACCGGGTAAAATTAATTTGCCACATTAAGTATGATTTCGCTCATGGCCATTGGGAGATTTGAGGATATTTAAAGTATCTAAAACCAATGCTGAATGATTGACAATGGTACAAGGGACCCCTCCCCTGGGGGTGATTTCCATGGTCTCTCTCTTTAAAGGTTTTAAACTGTAGTTAAAAATTAATGGGGGATGGGGCATATAATAGTTGATCTGGACGTCTAATAATGACCTTATTTGTGCAGTGAATAAACTTCTTCCTTACCCGTAGCATTGAGTAAATATCTCTCCAGAACCAGGAAGCCGACCTCTGGCCCCAATTTCTTCACCTCGATCGATTAAGTAAGAGATTCTTTTACGTCTCATTAATCCACAGCGAACGACCACTTGGTCGTGAGCCAAAGTATAAGGTATATTTACTGTCCCATATCGACCGAAGCTGAAACAAGGGTTCCAAGTGGGAGAGAAGACCCGTTTAAGGTTAGAAGGCAGGCCACCACTTCTGAGGAATGTCTCTCCAAGTGGACTTTTTTGAGGAGCGGACGTCCTGGTAAGAGGTTGGGCTCACGCCAAGGCTTTGATCTGTCATATCTGTATTATGTCGTTATTACCAGAAAAAGTCATTTTTTTATTTCAAAGTCACTTTCCAGTGATTTTATGTGATTTCTTACTGTATAAATTACTCTTGGGACACCAGATTTGAAAATATTAAAAAATAGATCCTATTGAAGTTTTCATATATTTGGGCCTGATGGCACAGTCTACGTACCTGGTCTTCGCAATCCCGAGGTGCGTACCCGACGATGATGAAGTCCGGCGCAATTCTTCAACAGCATGCGCCCCGAGATCCTGAGATGTCGCTTCGCCGCCGATGTATGCAGGAGTTCACTTCTTCTTACCGGGGCATGGTGAGTGCTTGCCTTGTGACCACAAGTTTGATTTTTAAATTCTGTGGTTTGTCCAAATGCGTCGAGTTGTCCGACGGCCAGCGAACCCGCGATTTTGGTTCGCATGAAGCGAGCCAAATCCGATCGCATTGCGCACAAAAACCCCACTTAAATGCGCACAAATCGGAAATACCCCGACAAAAAGCGCCTTTTGGACCCTTAGTAAATGTGCCCATGTGTCCTTCTGGCTGTGGCCAAAATTTGTTTTAATGGAGGAGAGGATAAGATACAAGAGCAAGGAACAGCTTTAGATCTGAGTTTTTTTTGCCGTGTTGAGTAATGGACATTCCTTAGGATGAGCTGTATTATGGGCCCCGTTTCCTTTGGGAAAAAGTTTTAGTCAGGAGTAAGAAGTCTAATAGGTCAGAAGCCCTCCCCTGGAAAGGGAATGCAAATTGCACCGGAGTTTTCCTCTATGTTTTCATTTGTGTTTTTTAAAATCATTTACTAGCCCCCGGCATTGGCGCGATTAGCAGTTAAATTGCTTCTAGAAGGACTAAATAGAGAGGCACAACAAATATTTAGCTCTCTCTACTTTATCTATATCTCTATTTATTCTGCATCTCTCTCTGTATCGTACCGCTCTTTATATATATATCTGTTATATCTATCACTGTATTCGTCTATCTTTTAACTCTCTATCGTATCTCTATATATCTATATACAGGACGGCCAGGGTTCGTACACGAAAGGAAGGTGTCTATCGGTTTGTTCTGTAAATTGAATTTGTATGTAAGCAAAATGTATTATTTTATAATTGTGATCCAGACAATTTTTTTTTTGCCGAGTGACAATTTAGATTTCAAAATTTTTTGCCTTTAATTGGACCAAGGATATCAAATAAAAGCTTCATACAGACACCTTTACAGCTGATCATTGCAGGCCTGGGACCATAGTAACATCCAGAGAGGTCACAGCAGGGTCACCGGGGGCAGAGTGGTCCGTCTTGTAACTAGGGGTCGTTCTGTAGTCGGGTGTTTCTTACGTAGGGGAAGCCTTGTATCTCTTCTTATCTCTCTTCTGTCTGCCTATGGTTTTGTATATCTCTCTGTATCTCTCTACTTGTATCTCTATCTGTCTATCTATATTATCTCTATATCTGTATTTCTTTATCTATCTGTATTCTCTCAGAACTCTCTATCTGTATCTATTGCTTATAAGAAAACAAAATACAGGGAGACAAACAAGAAGACCACAGAGCACAACCACAAACTGAAGAATTTTTTATGTTATACTCATTCAGAGCTTGAAAAAACCAGGTGATCCACGTGATTCCTCAAACGATGGAGATAAAAACCACATGCATAGTTTATCTTCTGACGAAACGAAGAAGTGATGGAGGCCGACTGACCTTCATGAGAGACTCCACAGCCGTCCTCTTGTTATATGCAGCAATGTTCCTTGAGAGCAGCGGAGTAGGACCGGGGAAGTTACGGTTTCGGTTAAAAGTGTCCCCGTTGAGTAGATGAAGAGGAATTAAGAGATCAGGATACATCCATCCATGTCATACAGTCTGCTCCCGGCACAGAGACGACACGGTGATAGCTATTCTGCAAAGAGGAAAAATTAAATATTACCATATACATGGCTGGGAGGAGGCGACTGGGTCATGAGTCTACCAGAGATTAGTTTAACTCTTTATTCCCAAGTTAAATTATTTTGGTCGATTGGTTGACCTCCTCACCCCACCCTCTGGGATTCTGTTAGTCGATTGATCCCAAGACAATGGGGGAAATTGTACTTACACGGCCCATTCGCGATACAGCGGAGCGGTTTTCTCTGCTACTGGATTCGGTGTCCGGCAGGGATTTCATGAAGCAGTCCCTCCGATGCCAAGAGGGGGGGCGCTGCTGCGCTGGAAAATCATCTCCCACGCGGCCGGGAATGCACCCACTCAGTACCAGGTGAAGGGTAAGCGGTCACAAGCAGAAAACTGGGGAGGGGGGGAAAGGAGGCCGATCAGGGGCGGGGCGGGAAGAAGGAAGGAAGGGGGGGAGGTAGGCAACACCAGAAGAATACCAGAGGGAAGGCAGCGAAGAAAGAAATGCCAGGAGCCGATGACGACACAATTCCAGATCGCGGGGAGTGCGAAACATCCCGGGGCAAGTCAGGTACAAATCGGCGCAAATCGGAAATATTCGGGTAACACGTCGCGGGGAAACGCGAACGGGCCCTTAGTAATGACCACCATTTGTTAGGGACAAAAGCTGATAGGTTAGGCAAAAAAAATATAATAATCTATGCAATGAGGCTTTCGCCTCTCCACTACGTCACACTGTGGATTCTGGCACCTCTGATACTTACAGGGGTATTCTGGGAATATGAACGTCTGAACAACAAAAACCCATGATGCATAAATACATGAAATAACACAAACTCAAGTCATTAATCATAAAATAGAGGTAAATAGTTAAGATTTCTATTTTTGATTCACAAAGTTTATCGCCCTCTCTAAAGTAGGTGGAGTTATTACCAAGAGGACACCACTGGAAACTACAAGTCCCATGATCATTTAGTTCTCAGTTAACTCCGCCTCCCTCTTATTTCTACCACCAGTGTGATGTGTAACAGACTGTCTGCTTGTTACCATAGTAATGATGCGAATGCCATCCCTGCACATCACCACAACACTAGCCATAGTGGATAAAGCAGAACCAAACAGACTCAGCCAACGTAGTGGTGGTCACATGGACTTGCCCAGGTGATGTGAACATGTGACACGGACATTTCTGTCCTGAGTCTTCTTCGACAGAGGAAATTAACGGACTGAATTAAAGGGCCAGTTAGGTCATTTTAACTCTTCATTGTGTCTATAGTCAGCAGCATGTTGCTGCTAAAGGGAGCAAAATTTTAAATAACAAACCAATTCATTTTTATGAAAATATGCTGATTCTGGAATACCCTTTAATGATGCACGCTTCCATTTGTTGCGACCTCTCCTGAACCGAGAGACAGTTGGATATCAGTCAGCTCTCGGCACTTCTCGTTGCATGTGCGGTCAGTGAATCTCGCGCAAGCTGCAAGATCAGTGACAGCCCATGTACGGCTACCCATACGTATTTGCGCGGCTGTGCTACCTGTGACCATTGTGGCTTCTAGAGATTCAGTGGACACGCATGCGCAAGAAGTGTCGAGAGCCGAGTGGCATCACTGGCTCTCGTTCCAAGGAGGAGGAGAAACGCAATGAAGATGGATAGGCGTGCATAATTAAGATTGGAGGGTGTGCGGAATAACAGGGTGACTTAAGTGGACCGAAGCTCATTTGCATATTATAAAATATTTTTTTTGGCTATACTATCGGTTGTTTTTTGTCCCTAAAAAAAAAATATTTCTTGGGATCATTGATTTACCGAGCCCCGAGGGTGTGTGAGGAGGTCATGTCGGCCAGGATCCAATGGTAAATTGTAAACATAAGCAATGGAGGTCTCCTATTTATATCACAATGCAAAGAAAATAGACAGTTACGGTAGTTGAGTTTTAGGCGCTTGCAGGCTCTAATGAATCCTTAATCATAACAAAGCGTAAAAATATTCAAAATAACACTTAGCCAATCACAAAGCAGTGGTGGGGTCTTTGGACCAACCACTGAAAAATTTGGAACTAAATGAGACTTCATTCTGGATTTATTCTACTATTCTGTATCCATTACACCGGCCGGTGATCTACCTGACACAAGATCTTTTGCAATACGGTTACTCTACTTTGAGATGTCAGCTGGATCTCATGTGTTTTCTGTATTCGGTACTTAAAATTGACATTGTTTGCATCTTGTCTATATCTTATATTATGAGCAGACATTCACATAGCAAGCGCATTGATTACGAGGAAAGCTTCAGTCCGTATTTTGCTGAACTGAAACCATCCAGATACTTAGTGGTGGAAGGGTGATGTCTTTTGTTAAAGTCAAAGAATTTTTCTTTAACCGACGCTCCAGATATTACACCATAAATAGCTCTACGTAAACCCTTATAGGGGGCATTGACGGGATTACCTGAAGTCCCTTTATCTTCGGATAGCCCGTTCATATCCCCGTGTGTGGTGCTATTATGAATTTTCCTTCGATGACAAGTTTCTCAGTCCAAAGGTTCCTCTTTTCTGGGTACTGGTATCGCCCGGACTGGTGGACTATTTCCGAACGCCAACAAAAAATGTGGGTAGACGATTCAGTATCAATAGTGATGACTGTCACCTGCTCAAATACGGAGAAGAATTTGGATGTTATTGTAGTTTCCGCGCCCAAAGTCCCCTTGGACAGGTGATCACGGGCTTCGGAGAAGGGCCTACAAATGAAATCAAGCTATGTCCACACCTCCTTGATTCAGGGCTTGAGTCTGAAATGGCAACCTTTGTGTGGGGTGGTGATGGCCTGGTGCCAAAGATAGGGTCAGGAGTGCCCCTCTGGCACCCGTTGCACATAGGTTCACCACCACTGATCAGGATAATGACGCAGCCATGGTTGTCTGATGTACTATATCTCTGGAGGACCGGTGCGGTGGCTTTCAGGTTGACAAGTGTGACAAAGGGGTTTAAATCTCCTTTCTGGTGTTAAAGGGGTTGTCCACTTTAAAAAAATATTTGATATGGTTTGGTACGGAAAAGTTATACAATTTCCCAAAATAAACAAAGAAGCTTTCTAAGAAGGACACCAAGCAGAGATCTAGAAAACCCATGGATGAATTAATACAGAAAGTATAATTGGAAAACTGGAAAACTTTTCCTTACACAACCATATCAAAATTTCCTGCAGTGGAAACCCCTTTAAGGACATTTTAGGGCCTTATCAGGTTATAATGCTAGGATCCGGGTCGTGAGAATAGTAGTGGGTTAGGGGGTTCCCTCTTTCCATTCTATGATGTAATGTTACTTGATCTGGAAGGAGTTGGACTTGTACACCGTCAAGATTTATCTCAAGGAATTAGATAGTACATGTATTATTAATTAATATTCAGTGGTTCCAACATGTAGAAGCAGATTTGTGGTGGAAATGTTTTCTTGTATGGATTCCTGGAAAGATTCGAGGCAACAAAGCCAAAGGCTTGTTCTTGTCAGAACCGGATGCTGGCCTGCAGGATCATTGACAATAGTCTAATGACTGGAAATACATGAGGTCACTTAACATCAGGAAAGGAACAGAACCTTTGACCAAATGTATAATAAGATTCTAATAGAGATGAGCGAGCCGAAATGATCGATGATCGTTTCAAATAACGAACCCCCATTGAAGTCAATGGGAGACTCGAGCATTTTCCAAGGGGACCAAGGCTCTGCAATAAAATGTGTAAGTTTATTGGAAAATAAGGGAAGGCAGTCCTGTTCTTCGTTTTTTTTTTATTCAATGGAATATTCGTGGAACTTCAAAAAAGGAGAATGACCAGTGTTAAACATCTGCATGTGTTATGCACACATATTGTTCTTCACATACTATTGTGAAGAACACTTTCTGATACTCATGTCTTTTGATAAGTTAGCAGATGACGGAAACATCAGCAATGTTGTTCTTCACGGTGTTCTTCACTGTGTTCTGGCCCTTAAAGAGAACCCGTCAGGCAAATAAACCCCCCTAAAACTAAATATATTTTTAATAAACTGCCATTCAAGAGCATTGCCTCATCCCTTATTCATTGTCCCTCTACATGCCGGTAAACCTAAGCAATGAGTGGTCCTAAAGCTGTATGCAAAGGGACCTGTGAAATGTCACATGAAGCATTAGCATATTCAAGCTGTCCACTCTATTCAGAGTGGGAGGGTACATCCCACACGCGCCAGTGATGCGGAACAGCCCTGTTATAATGATTGTGAAGCTGTATAATGATGTGCTTCCTGGTGATGGTGGCCCACGCCCCCTGCAGCCTGTGTGTGCATGGTGTGTATAGAGAGATACAGCAGCTCCAGGCAGCCATGTTACAGCAGAACATGTCAGATTCATGTGTAGCTGATTCTGTGTCTCTCACCTGTATATTAGGTGGGATGCAGCAGTCAGCAGAGTGCCAGCAGCACACCACTCGCAATGATTTACTAATACATACACACAGACATGAGCAGGGGGAGAGAGGGGAGGGGGAATAACAGGGGTGACATCCACTTGCCTATGGAACATGGGACCGCCTATTTAACATGTAAAGAATAGATGATTTTACAATGAATAATGTATGAAATAACTAGATAAAGGGCTGGGATGGGATCTTGGGAGCTGCTCCAACAGATAGAGGTGAGAGGGACTAGTGACACAGGAACTGATGACAGGTGTCCTTTAAATGATTCTGGTTCACTGTTTCATGTTCTTCACTGTATTCTTTAAAGGGAACCTGTCACAGGAGACCCATTTTTAGCGCTCCCCGTCCCCAAGAGCATAGACATACCACTGCGCAAAGTGTTTTTGTATTAAAAAAATTGGTTTACAGAAAAAAGATATGTGTATATTGTACTTTCTTAGCATCTGTGGTGACTAGGGCAGTTGCCAATGGAGGGTCGGGAAAATGGAGGCAGTCCCCCCACCCTTGGGGAACAGCTTCTGTCCATGTGACCTTTTCAAATATATGAAACCACCCATTACTGGCTAGTGACGCCCCTGCTCCTCTACAAGCCAATGAGTGTGGGGAGTTATTCATATATTTGCAAAGAGTTCACATGTTTCCCAAGGGTGGGGGGGGGGGGACTGCTCTTTCCAGGAGCCCTCCTTTTGGCAACGGCCTAGTCACACACGCAGATGCTAATGAAAGGTAGGAACAATATGAACATATCTTTTTTTTGGTAAAAACCTTTTTTTTTATACAAAAACACTTTGCAGTGTATGTAATCTGCTCTGTGGGGAATGGGGGAGATTGACTAAAATATGGGGGCTCCTGGGGACAGGTCCCTGTAAGTGAAAGCTCGGTCTCGAGCTGACGAATAACTCGTCCGAGCAACGAGCGTGCGAGTATACTAATACGTTGAACGAGCATCAAGCTCGGCGAGTATGTCGCTCATCTCGAATGTCTTAATCAAGGAAACTATAAGCTCCAACGATTATGTGAGACCACCTGGAGGGACTCTCTTTGTCTTTTTTTATCTGCATTTACAGGTCTTTTTGTGTGTGATATGCCCTGACCACCACATCTTATGAATGTGTTCTTCGGACATCTGGCCAATTTTGGTTAATCAAGTTGAGGAACGGCATCATTAGAGCAGTGAGAGGTGCAGTTATCACCAGCCAATAATGCACAGGTTCAGTGCTGGATGTAAAAATATATGCACTTAAAGGAAATGTTGTTGTTATTTGTACACTATCAAGATCGTTTTAGGACGTCCACACCCCACCCCCAATGCTAGTACCTGTGGTCAATGCGTGACAGATGCACTCACCAAATTTTCCCAACCAAAAATCAACAGATGTAAAATGATCCTGGAGGCTGCACAGGATGATTGTTTCTCCAAGAAAACCCACTTAGGTCTTGCACTCTCTGGGCAATCCTCGTTGAGCACAGGCCTTACATGTCCCTCTTTCCTTTATGTTTTTTGGTGCTAGTCCTTACTGCACATGAATAATGCGGTGTACGGAAAGCTTAATACATGTTCCATTTGAGGCAGTCTCGGTCTCTTAAAAACAGGGCATTACAAATTACCCGCTCTTATGTGGGGTAATTGACAAAGGCACGATTCGCGTTTTTCCCGACGTGTTACCAGAAATATTTCCGATTGCGCCGATTTCCCCTTATGGCCCCGGGATTGGCGCACACGATCGAATTGTGCGCATCGGCGCCGGCATGCGCACGATGGAAACCGGGGGCGGCGTTGGTCCCGAACGAAACCGCGTATTCGGAAAAAACCGGCGCAGTTTTTAAAACGGGAAAATGTGGCGCTCGGGACGAAGCCTTACTTCACTCAGCGATCGGTGATTCCAGTGCGGTCAGATTGGCTTCTCAGCCGCAGCAGCGCCCACCTGGTGGACGGCGGCGGATGGACTAATTTAATTAAATAGACGTCCGGACCCCAATCCAGCGCAGAGAACGCGCCGCTGGATCGCGAATGGACCGGGTAAGTAAATCGGCCCCAATGGCCATTGGTAAAAATTGAGACAGCCATTTAAACAAAATATTTTTGGAATAATGTTGGGGTTTGCAGGAGGAACGGATTGGCGGGATTAAGGCTTTACTTGACTAAATTGGCAAAAAACCAAATCAGTACAGTTTGGGACGCTAAGAGTACATTTCATAGATCTTGATGACCCACTTAGGAAGTCAATGGCCAAAAAAGTGGCACTGGCACAGTTACCAAAGTTACAAAAAAAGTATATTTTTGCATAAAAATCCTGGGTCCTGAAGACCATAAGATAATCCACAGCCTGAGAACAGATAATTCTATTTTTACAATATTTGTCTGGATGTCAGTCCAAAGCAAAGCTTAACCCCCCCTTCTCCCACTCTTCCCCTTCACGGTTTGCGACGAGCCATATTGTCTGTAAGTGTAGTGGGATGTACATTTTCTATGGTAATTATCTGTGTCTGCTACATAGACCTACTATGGATCATGAAAGTTTATTTGTAATAAAGGTGTTTCCTTCAATCAAAGATTTTAGAAGGTGTCAGGTTCACGGACCCATCATTATGTTACCGAGAGCGTTAAATCTTATATAAACATGAAAACTTGTTGAGAACTGTAGTGTTAAACATTCCAAGGCTTCGGGACAGTTTCCCAATCTGATGGATTAATGGTGTGTAAGATCTTACCTGAAGATAAAGGATAAAAGTGAAGTATGTTGATATGTCTTGTTGGAAAAGCATGGAACCTTCCCTATCAACTCCTGAATTCGGTGACAAACATTGGTTTTTCTAAAGGGAACCTACCACCCCGTTCTACCTATAAGGATAGAAGGGTGGTTAGGTGGATAATGGGAGGTGAGGAGATCCCTTTTTTGGGCTAATCCTCACGTTCCCAGGTGCTTTTTACAAAACTTTAATGAGGCATATGTAAATCTTTTTATGCGCCTACTGGGGCGTGGAACAGCCGGACATTGAGGCTACTAGTCGCGGCTACTCACGCCCAAGTAGCCACGTTACTCCGCCTACCATTAATCTTCAGACGCAGCTCCTCATAGATGCCACGCCCTCGTCCTGGTCCCCTGCGTTTGCGCATGCGCAGAATGCAGGCCTTCGGCTGCGCGGCCGCGGCTCCGGGGGGAGGGCTGGAGCTACTGCGCTGCGCAGAAGGCCCGCAATGCGGGGGACCAGGAGTGAGGGATGTGAACTCCTGGGGGACTTCGAGCACCAGCGACACCTGGGCGCCGGACTTAGTGAATCCCGGCAGAACCGAAACCTCTCGGAGAATGCGCCGCGGATCGCGGACTGGCGGTAAGTTATTGTGCCCCAATATTCGATTTGTGATGTGACGTACCTTGTCGTGTAACAATTTAGTGTGTGTTGCTCCCATGCTTCCCTGTATACAGTAATTTGGATCAGTTTGTTTTGAAGGTTTAGTTAATAAGGTGCGGCCTTTCAAGCAAAAGATTAAGGAATCTATCAGTGTCATCTCCCAGGTGGAACAGAAATTGTATCAAATGTCTTGTCACGTAAATATTTGTTAAAACATGTTTAAAGGAAACGCTCCCAGTTTAAATGGAATTTCCTACTCTTAAAGGGGAGATACAGGTTATTCATGTTTACTGAGCAACATACTCATCCCCTAAATGCTTGACTACAGGGTCAGATGGGGCACATGATGTTTTTATACCAGGTACGTAGACTGGTGGACCAGCACACACCATAGACCCCACCCTTATTACTCCCATTGCCACTCCCATTGTCACTGACTCCACCCCCACTGACTCAGGACACGCTTCACCTGTTGCAAGACTGTCAAGCTCCCACAGAATCAAAGGGCAGAAGCGAAGGAGGAAGGAAAGCTGGGGAAACACGGGAAAGATTATATTGTTAATTATAGTGGTAATTATTTTTTCCCTGCTAAGAGGAAAGAGACACACAACTGGTGGGAATTAGAGGGGCCACAATACGAGGGGGAGATAAGGGAGACCACCAATGGGGGTCATTTTTACTAGGGCCCGATTCGCCGTTTTCCTGACGTGTTACCCGAATATTTCCGATTGGCCGAGTTGTACTGAATTGCCCGGGATTGTGGCGCAGCGATTTCGGATTGTGGCGCATCGGACCGGCATGCGCGCGACAGAAATTGGGGGGGCGTGGCGGCCGACCCGAACGAAAACCCGACGTATTGTTGGAAAAACCGCCGATTAAAAACCGAAAAAAGTGTTGCTTGGGGAGAGCTTACCTCGACCTGGTCCGAGGTGGTGCATTACGGCGCGCGCTTTGTGATGACTTCAGCGCAGCAGCGCCACTGGTGGACAGCTTTGGACGAACTACCTTCTAAATCCCGGGCCGGACCCGCATCCAGAGCAGGGAACGCACCGCTGGATCGCGAATGGACGGGTAAGTAAATCTGCCCAATGGGAGGGGGAAAGCCGAAAGGGATGTTACCACTCAAAAATGAGGGATAAGGGGGGGGGACACTCATGGGGGGGGACATCAAGAAGGACGGGAAAAGAGGAAAGGGAGGGGACACTCATAAGGAGGGAAAGAGAAAAGGGAGGGGACACTCAATACGGAGGGAAAAAAAACCACGGAGGAAAGGGAGGGGACACTCAATAAGGAGGGATAAGAGGGGAAAGGGAGGGCCATCAATAAGGAGGAAAGCGGAAAAGGGATGGGTACCGTCAAAAAGGAGGAAGGGGGGGGACACTCAATACGGAAGGAAAGAGGAAAGGGAGGGGACACTCAATACGGAGGGAAAGAGGAAAGGGAGGGGACACTCAATACGGAGGGAAAGAGAAGAAAGGGGGGGACAATCCAATACGGAGGGAAAAGAGGCAAGGGAGGGGAACCTCAATAGGGAGGAAAAGAGGAAAGGGGAGGGGACACTCACTAAGGAGGAAAGAGGAAAGGGAGGGGACACTCAATAAGGCGGAAAGGGAAAGAGGAACGGGAGGGGACACTCAATTAAGGAGGTGGAAAGAGGAAAGGGAGGGGACACTCAATAAGGAGGGAAAGAGGAAAAGGAGGGGACATTGAATAAGAGGTGGTGCTTTGGAATGGTATCAAAAGAGCCCTGAAGTTTTGATGCATTGTGCAACCCTACTAGGCACTGACGTTCATTATTTTCTGTGTAGCAGCTTTTAAAATAATAGGGCCAAAAATATCCTTCTATTTAACAGATGGCCCCATCTCCTACAGCTTCTAAGTGATGACATCAGTTATTATCTACATGTTCCACCAACCAACTCATTGACACACATCAATGGCCTCCGGGTTCCGATCAGACGGCATAAATTACTTTCATGAGATGTGTCCAGATCACTCTACCATATATGTCCTATAAATCATAAAACAAGGGGCCATTTTATTAACTCTTTGTCTTCTATATCTATTGTCGAGGGACAAAACGTAGCTTAAAAGGAAGAGGAGTAATGTCAATGTCTGAAGGGTCCTCGTCTGATTCCAAGTTAAAATTCTGCAGTATGAAGGTGAGAAACAGAAATATCTCCATTCTTGCCATTCCTTCTCCCAGGCAGATCCTCCGTCCTACAGAAAAAGGCAAAATCAAGATTTCTTTACAGATCATTGTCCTAAAGAACAAATATTGAAAGACAAAATTGAAAAATATTTTCTGTATGAATTCCTGAATGATACCTGTTGAAAACGGTAAGAAAGCTTCACTCTTCTGAAATTCTCCCTTTTCATTCAAAAAGTGCCCTGGGTCAAACTTTTTGGGGTTTTTGAAGTATTTGGGGTCTTTCAGTACTGAGGATAGAAAAGGGAACACTGTGGTACCCTAAAAAGTAATAATGAAAGAAAACACACAATGAGAAGATCAGCAGAAATGTGTAACCAGCAAGTGTACTTTGTTATCTCAAGGGGACATTATGTTAAAGGGGTTTTCCCACGAATCATCCACAGGATAAGGCCTAACTTGCTGATCGGTGGGGCCTTAGTGCTGAGACTCCTACAGATTATGAAAATGAGGGGTCCGATGGGGTCCCAGTTACCTCAGTCGGACCCCTCGTCGCCCTGGGAGAGTAATGGAGCAGACAGCTGCGCATGACCGTTCCGCTCCATTCATCTCTATGGAGCTGACGGAGATCATTAAGCAGGAACCCGAAGAGGCGATAAAGAGGACACAGGGAGTCAGCGCCAGGGGATGAGAACTAACTTTTATTTTTTTATATACCCTTGTATAAACCGAGTGTGGCTTTTTCAAAAATCTAAAAAAAATCTCAGCTTATACTTGAGTATGGCTCTGTTTGTTATGGTCTATGTCTGCTCATTTTGGACTCATGCTCCTTTTTTGGTCCCTCTATATCGGGTCCTGCAAGACCAATCCTTATATGCATTATTCAATGTGTACCTTGTATCTCCGTGTTCCCCTTAATAAAGTTTATTGTTATTTTAGGAAAAAAGGTCATACAGTCTCAACTGCACATTGAAAGTTTTGAATATAAAGCTGATCAGAATATGGCACAACTGATCCAAAACGTTTGGATTTTTTTCCAGCTTCCCAGTACATGGCACAGAATATGAAATTGTTCCACTAGAAAACACAATGGGGCAGATTTACTTACCCGGTCCATTCGCGATCCAGCGGCGCGTTCTCTGCGCTGGATTCGGGTCCGGCCGGGATTCATTAAGGTAGTTCCACCAGGTGGCGCTGCTGCGCTGAAAAGCATTAGAACGCCCTGGAGTTCACCGAGCAGGGCTGAGTGAAGGTAAGTGCAAGCACCGCGCCGGTTTTTTTTTTAAATGCGGCAGTTTTTCCGAATCCGTCGGGTTTTCGTTCGGCCACGCCCCCGATTTCCGTCGCGTGCATGCCGGCGCCGATGCACCACAATCCGATCGCGTGCGCCAATCCCGGGGCAATTCAGGGGAAATCGGCGCAAATCGGAAATATTCGGGTAACGTGTCGGGAAAACGCGAATCGGGCCCTTAGTAAATGACCCCCAATTTGTCTCACACATAACACACCCTCATATAACTTTGTAAGCAAAAATTGTTACCGCTTGTGAAAGGAGCAGAGTATTAAACTATTTATCTCAAGACTGTACACATTAGGCCACGTGTATCTAATTTTTCCGTGGCTTTTTCTTAATTTACAAATGACACGTGTCCACTTTTGAAATTTCTTTTGAGCAAATCACGCTTTAGAGTGTGAAAGCTGTGACATTTTTACAAAGATGCAAAAAGTTGGAAATTTTAGCATAAAACTGCACCTGCTCCACACCAGAAGTAAGAAATTGCTTACAGTGGTTTGCAACTTTTTGTGACTTTTGTCAACAAACTCGCGAATTCACTAAACTCCTCAAATGCCACATGTATTATAAAGGAAAAACCATTAGGAAACAACCGACCTGCAGAAGCGCCAAACAAGAAAAAAAAAGCAGGCGCACAAAGCAAGACTTAAAACCTGTGCTTCACTTTATCTTAGAATTGTAGTGTACGGAGGGTGGAACAGGGAGAACAGTGAGCCCTAAGTTTAGCCCCCAAAAGCTGTCACCTTCCTACTTTCCTTTCGTATCCTAAGTCGATACGGGACAACCATGGAGACAGTCCCTCTCTAAGCCACCGTGCAGATACAAAACAAGACAACCCAACATATAACACACAAGATTTACGAGCGGTCCAGGTCACAACAAGATAGCAGGCACAGTACAGAATCCGAGCCCAAGAGGGATAGTCGAAGGCACAACAAAGGTACAATAGTCTAGCAATAGCATAATAACACAGACAAGATACAGAGCTGAGATATACTACTATAACCAGCAAGGTGTGATGGAGCTGGGCAGGTATATAAGGCAGCTCAAGCTTCAGACTAGAGCAACTGCCTATCTCGCTAGTAACCCTTTGCTGGACAGAGCCGAATTGAACAGGGTGCGGCTCAATCAACCCAAACACAGAAGAAACCTTAACCACAGTTCACGCACAGTTCACACAAACAAAAATCAGCGCCTCCTGATCTGCCATCCACGGACACAGGAAGATCGAGGAATGGATGTTACAGGTAGCTTTACTTTTTGCAAAAATATCCAAATATATATATATAAAAAAAAATGTAAATAGTTGCTTGTATTCTAAGAATGAGTATTTTTATGTCACTAACCCAATAACAAGTTAGAGCTTTGGCCATTACAAAATAGACGAGTGGGCGTCCTTGTCCATGTCTGTTCCTTGTTTGCCTTTCTAGCAGCTTTCATCTCTGCATTGTCTATGAATTTGCAGTCTTTTTGGTGCAGGTAGGTGGTGACCTCGCTGCTGTGACTCACTGACCCCCTCCCTGCTCCATAGAACTTACATGCACTCGGAAACCTCAGTAACCTTATATTTGATTGCTAAAAAATGGAATTCAGTAAAAGCAGACAAAAAGGGAAGGAAGGAGAATGATAAGATCCTGAGTACAGAAGAAGGACTTGTTGCTTAAACGTATAAATGTGAACATTTCCTCAGACCTTAGGGATCGTGTATCCTCGGAAGATGGTGGTCTCGGTAGTTGCATGAGGCAAACCCAGCGGGACAATGTCTGAGTATCTCTGGATCTCATGAATCACAGCTTCTGTATATGACATCTTGCTCCGATCCTCTATAGACGGACAACGATCCCGACCAACCACTGCATCAATTTCCTTCTGCACTTTGTCTGTAAAGGAAGAAATCAGTGTAAGTGTTTATTAGCAAAATGAATGTGATGAAGGACCCTACATATAGCTCCTGTGGGATTACACTGCATGCTATGGACTGATGCGGGTGTGTTTTAGCTATGACCAGTAGTGGATTATAATATAGAGGCAGTTTGGGTTGTAGTCCAGGGCCCAAGCCTTCTAAGGGGCCCATGGCCACCCAAACCACCAACCAAATTTTACATTGAGAAGGACTTTCACCCATAAAATCCTTGTATATCTGTTTGTCCTCTCAATACACATGTACACAAGAGTCATTTCAGGACCTTTGATAGTCCTCCAAAGGTACTGAAACCGCAGATTGAAAGCCGGCAGAAGGGAGGCATCATCCATTCCCCAACAAGCTTGATTCTAGTACCAGATGTAGGAAGTGAATTCCAGTAGAGTTAGAGTAGAAGTAGAGGTTATAATAGAGAGCTATAAACAGAGCTTCCAAATTCCCATAAGGAGTCTTCCTACTTCCCGAACCTAGTTGTAAGCCTCTCACTGAGCTAAACCAGTTCCCTACACTGTACTGATGAGATGAAACCCCATTGAAACAGCGCTGTCTACAGTTGAGAATCTATTCCTTATAGAATAGATACACGAGTTTGGCTTTTTATCCTGCATCATATCATTAGGTTTTCTAAAAAAGTGATGTTTAATGTTATGGGGGCTGCCTTACAATGTAGTCAGGAGGCAATGTTTTTCTTGTCACATCCTGGAAAACATATTTGCATATTTCCCAGAATTCCCCAGTGGAATTCACAGGTATTTGTAATTCACAAAAAACCTGCAGAGGCTTCTTACTTCCTCATCCTGTTTACTGCTTCATGCACGCAACTCATAGGCCCGCACCAGGTAGGTTAAAACCCACTATTAGGCTACATTCACATGATGTATGCCCGCTGTACTGTAGTATAGCCAGCATACATTGGCGCTGGGGAGGGGAGGAGGGGATTACCGCTGCTCTTCCCCGCCCCTCTCCATAGCGATAGACGACTGCAGCGTCATTTCGGGGAAAGATAGGACATGCCCTATCTTTCTTGTGGCTACGGAACGGTACAGTGCCGCACGAGTGGCTCCCGTAGGGAGCCGTGAGCCCATTGCCGTGTATAAGGGATGTATATACACCATTAGAGATGAGCGAGCACTAAAACGCTCGAGTGCTTGTTACTCGAGTCGAACTTTTCCCAATGCTCGAGTGCTCGTTTCGAATAATACACCCCATTGAAGTCAACGGGAGACTCGAGCATTTTTCAAGGGGACCAATAAAATGTGTCATTTTATTGAGAAATAAGGAAGTCAGTCCTGTTTCTTCATTTTTTATATTCAATGGAATATTCGTGGAACTTCAAAAAGGAGAATGACCCGTGTTAAACTTCTGCAATGTGTTCTTCACACATATTTGGGCAGATTTACTTACCCGGTCCATTCGCGATCCAGCGGCACGTTCTCTGCGGTGGATTCGGGTCAGGCCAGGATTCATTAAGGCAGTTCCTCCGACGTCCACCAGGAGGCGCTGCTGCGCTGAAGTTCCCCGGAATGCACTCAAGTACACCGGCCTATTCCTAGTGAAGGTAAGCGTGAGCCCTGCGACACTTTTTTTTTTTTTAAATGTGACGGTTTTTCCGAATCCGTTTGGTTTTAGTTTGGCCACGCCCCCCAATTTCCGGCGCGTGCATGCCAGCGCCGATGCGCCACAATCCGATCGTGTGCGCCAAAATCCAGGGGCAATACAGGGAAAATCGGCGCAAATCGGAAATATTCGGGTAACACATCGGGAAAACGCAAATCGGCCCTTAGTAAATGACCCCCATTGTTCTTCACATACTATTGTGAAGAACACCTTTCTGTACTCATGTCTTCTGATAAGTTAGCAGATGTATGGAAACATCTGCAATGTGTTCTTCACTGTGTTCACTGTGTTCTTCACTGTTCTTCACTGTGTCTCCTTAAGTGAAAGCTCGTTCTCAAGCAGGCAAAATACTCGTCCGAGCAACGAGCCGTTTCGAGTACGCTAATACTTGAACGAGCATCAAGCTCGGGTGAGTATGCTCGCTCTTCTCTATACGCCATATATACATCGGCCATATA
>WNYA01003715.1:0-23165 GCA_019512145.1 Engystomops pustulosus
CACATTTGGACTTTCTCTATGTGGTGTTTTGGGTTGACAAAGAAAATATCCCTCTCCCACAGCCCCAGGAACAGGTTAGCATATGAGGGCGCACATGCAGCCCCCATCGCTGTTCCCTGGAGCTGCAGGTAGAGGGTCTCACGGAAGATGAAAAAGTTATGGGTCAATGCAAAGTCAAGAAGGGACACCACAAAGGACACCAGGTCAGAATCCATACCTGACATATTTAAAAAGAACCTTGTTGCTTCTATACCATCTGTATGACGGATAGACGTGTACAAAGACTCTACGTCACAAATTACAAGGTACATGTCTTTCTCTAAATGAATTCCATCCATTTTCTTCAGGATATCGGTAGTGTCCTTCAGATAGGACGGCAGTTCTTCAACCAACGGGTGAAGAAAGTGGTCCACGTACCTGCAAATAGGTTCACACATGCTTTCCATTCCTGCAACGATGGGACATCCTGGGGGGTTAATCAGTTCTTTATGTATCTTCGGAAGTAAATAAAAGCTCGACACTTTGGGGTGTTTTGGTAGTAGGGCCATAAATTGGTTCCTGGTAATGATGTTGTTGTCCAGTGCCTCTTCCAATATTGATGTCAATTCCGCCATATACTTGTTGAGGGGGTTGAATGCAAGTTTCCTATAACAAGAAGAATCTCTTAATTTGACGTAGGGCCTCCCTCTCATAGGCCTTGTCTGGCCATACCACAACATTACCCCCTTTATCAGAGGGTTTGATAACCACATCCCTCATTTTAGCAAGTTCATCTATTGCTCTTCTTTGAGCAAGGGTACAGTTCTGTTTTGTCTTACCATTTCTTGATAATTGCTGTAGATCTCTCGAAACTAACTGTACAAACAAATCAATGTTTGGATGTCCTGAGAAAGGGGGAAAGAACTTTGATTTAGGAAGCAAGCTCGTTGGAAACTTACTATTAGTTGGATCGTCCTTTTGTTCCTCCAGTAGTTCTTCTAGAATCTGGGCCTAGCCAGTTAACTAGCAAGTCAAGCTCTTCCTTGGCAGTGAGGTTAAGACCATTGATTACTGCTTCAAAGGTGGATTTCCAGGCTCTATAGTTTTCAGCATGGTCGTCAAACTTTGAAAGACTAATGTTTATCAATTCTCTGCGCATCATATATCTGGCGAAGTCTGACATATCTGATCTCCCACCTTGTGTCACCAGATTACCTTGCAATATCCCTGGGGCATGTAGATTCTCTGCCATATGGGGCTGAGATGAGGAAAAATTGAAAAAAACTGCATGTGCGTCATGTTCTTGTGGGCTCAGTTTTTACGACTTTCACTCTGCGCTCCAAATAACATGCCTACTTTATTCTTTGGTTCGGTACGATCGCGGTGATACCAAATTTATATAGGTTTTATTGCGTTTTAATAAATTTTCAAAAATTAAACGAATGTGTACAAAAAAGAAAAAAAATTTTTTGCCATCTTCTGACGCTAATAACTTTTTCATACTTTGGCGCACGGAGATGTGTGAGGGGTCATTTTTTGCGAAATGAGCCGACGTTCTCATTGCTACCATTTTGAGGACTGTGCGACATTTGGATCATTTTTTATTACATTTTTTATGTCATCTAAAAAGGTGTAAAAGTCGCATTTTGGACATTTGGGCGCCATTTGCCGTTCCGGAGGTCACCGCCGCCCGTAACCGTTTTTATATTTTGATAGATCGGGCATTTTGGGACGCGGCGATACCTAATGTGTCTGTGATTTTTACTATTTATTATATTTTATATCAGTTCTAGGGAAAGGGGGGTGATTTGAACTTTTAATATTTTATTATTTTTTTACATTTTTTAAACTTTTTTTTTTCTCTTTTTTTCCACTGTTTCTTAGACCCTCTAGGGTACATTAACCCTAGATGGTCTGATCGCTCCTGCCATATACTGCAATACTGCTGTATCGCAGTATATGGCATTTCTGCTCACTATACATTACAATGAGCCACAGGCTCATTGTAATGCATGTGCAGAAGCCATGTATCCTCGGGTCAAACGAAGACCCGAGGCTACCATGGCAACCGATCGCCGCCCCCCGATGACGTTCGGGGGAGCGGCGATCGGAGGTAAGATGGCGGCGCCCACGCGCCGCCAAATTTAAAGTGCCGCCGGCGACTTTGCCGGCGGCAAAGAGGAGGTTAACACCCGCGATCGGTGCAAGCACCGACCGCGGGTGATAGCGATGGGTCTTTGCTGCGATATGCAGCAAAGCCCATCACTGTATGAAGAAGGCTCAGCCCGTGAGCCTTCTTCATACAACCTTCACAGCTCCGTGGCGGATATATCCGTCACGGAGCGTGAAGGGGTTAACAATCAAAATGCATAATATATATCAGACAGAAGAGTCATCAAAGGGGTGTGAATAGTATACTGCAAAGCTATTGGACATCAGCATATTCTGGGAAAAAAGTGAATTAATTGTGCTCAGTTCTCAGAGACCTTGTACACAGATATTGTTTATACTAATGCTGAGAAGGAGATGATAAGCGACTCCAGAATCCTAATATCATGCAGCATCGAGGACAGACTGGCTTCTCATTACATGTCACAGGGTATTAGCTGACAGGCAGCAAACAGGTTACATAAAATGAAGTTTGAATCATGACATTAACTTGACAATGGTCAGGGAACATGGCCGCTGTATCTAAGATGGCGGACAGTAGTCAAGATGGCGTCCGAAACCAGTGCGACCTCCTTAACAATTCCCCCCTTTGAGCTTTGCTGGCCTGTAACTCCATCCTGAGCGACCTCCTCAAGCTCCAGGTACCCACAGGTAGGCTAAGCCCGTACCTGCTGGACTTGTTACCTCTTCACCAGATCCCCCAGAGGCCAGTCACTCAGGGGTTACAGGCCCGCACACTCACATCACATCACTGAGTTCCCATAGTCCATAGGTTTGTAAACAGGCAGCATCATCCTCCGCTCCGGGCACTTCTCCTGTCCTGGTTCTTACCGCCTGGACGGCCATCTGGGACATGGTGGACTTGATGAGGGGGACCACACAGCACGCAATAAGTGACAAGAGCAAAATCACAATCCCCAATATCACCCCCACTTACAGGAAACCCTTCCAATCCCCCAACCACAAAGTGAAGGGCAAAGTGTCCACCCCAGAGTTTCTCTTGAGTTCCCTGGACAGTCCTTCAATCTCTTCACGAGCATGGGTAATGGATCCATAGGCAGCGATGTCATCTGGGATGTATATGCGACAAGCCACTCCCACCATCATACAGACTCCTCCCTTCTCAGCAAGGGTCACCGATCTTGAAGATTTTGCTGATCTTTTTCCAGGTTTCTGTAGCCCTCACGGCCTCATTGTACAACTGATTTGGTAGCATCAAAAACGAAAACAGTCCCCGTTCCCTAAAATATTTTTTAGTTTGTCATCCCAAACAGCTGCATCATGGGTTATTATAGATAACTCTCCCTTATAGGTTATATTCTCCATCCCAGGTGCTGCCGGGGACTGAGCCGCGTTAGGCCGGATGCACACCAACAGAACGGGGGTCCTTGCATCATACAGATATCTGTCTGCTGGCTGAAGCGCTGGCACTGGAACCGCTCATACAATGCGGGGGCTGCGTTTTAGCCGGCATACAAGGTGTCCTTGCATTCGATTTCTGTATGATGCAGGGACTCCCATCCCCTTCAGGTGCAGGGGAGAGGGCAGAAGGATTGGGGCCAGGAGGAACCTCTACAAATGACACTTCCCTTTTATTCTTGGGCTCCATATGTTCAGAGAGATAACAAACGTATAAAGTTATTGTTATGTGTTTATAAAGTGTAACTCTTTATATCAGCACATTGTGACCCTGAGAACTGTTACTTCCTGATGTGGAGCCGCGTCAGGGGTCATTTTCTCATGAGCTGAAGTTTTCATTTATAGCATTTTCAGTTTTATTACAATTGGCTCTACAAATAGCAATAATGTGATGATTTGGACATTTTGATGTTTTTTTCACCTTCTGAACTAAATATTTTTTAATTTAGAATTATTTACCACAGCGCATAGAAGGTAAAATCTGCGATCAGTGTCAGCACCGAATGCAGGATGTAATGCAGGTGTCTGCTTTATATTAGGATCATTGCCAGCACCGATTGTGGGACGTAAGACAGTAGTTTGCTGTATAATACGAGCGATGCCAGTAGAGATTGTGGGCTGTAGTGTTGGTGTCTGCTGTATAATGCGATCAGTGCCAGTAGCTATTGTGGGCTGTAGTGTTGGTGTCCCATGCGATTACTATACACAGGGATAATATATTCATCTCCTAAACTTTTGGAGTTGTGAAAGAGGGACTATAGCTGTGATATGCACACCATAAAAGATTTTTTTTTTTGCCCTAAGCCTTGCCCATTGTACCCCCCAGCAGCTCCCTCCTCATATTGTATCTCCCAGCAGCAGCCCCTCCTATTGTGCTCCCCATCAACTCAGCAACTGCCTGCAGTGAAATGTCCACCCCCGGGGCTTGATCTCTTGGTGTGGGGGCAGCTAGATTCTTCTGGTACCTGAGTGGTTGGCTTGAGGCACGGCCTAGCCCTATTCTGGTCATGGTGAACAGGCTTTGTCCATGCTGGGCAGGGCCAGCAACTGGATGCAAGAAGGGGAGTCTGTGATGTAATGAAGGCGCCCTCTGGGGCGCTCCTGATGTGTAGTGAAGGGATCCCTGTGGTGAAACGGAGGCCCATGATGGTAGCGGCAGCCAGGCATCACACGTGCAGACATAGTTGATATACAGTGGGTATGCAAGGTATTCAGACCCCTTTAAATTTTCTTTTTGTCTTTGCAGCCAATTGGTAAGATCAAACAAGTTCTTTGTTTAGCTCATTAATATGCACTATGTTACCCAAACTGACAGAAAAACACTGAAATGTAGATAAAACTGAAATATCACATGGTCATAAGTTTTGCTGTGACTCTCATATGTAGCTCACATTCTGTCCATTTCCTTCTGGTCCTCCTTGAGATGGTTCTACTCCTTCATAGGAGACCATCTGTGGTTAATTAAACTGGACTTGATTAGGAAAGGCATACACCTGTCTATAGAAGACCTCACAGTGCATGTCAGAGCACATGAGAATCATGAGGTCAAAGGCACTGTCCAAGGAGCTCAGAGACAGAATTGTGGCAAGGCAAAGATCTGGCCAATTTTACAAAAGAATTTCTGCAGCTCTCAAGGTTCCTAAGAGCACAGTGGCCTCTATAATCCTTAAATGAAAGAAGTTTGGGAGAACCACAGCTCTTCCTTGACCCGGCCGTCCAGCCAAACTAAGCAATCATGGTAGAAGAGCCTTGGTGAGAGATAAAGAAGACCCCCAAGATCCCTGTGGCTGAGCTCCAGAGATGCAGGAGGGAGATGGGAGTCTCCTATCACTGCAGCCTCCAGCAGTCAGGGCTTTATGGCAGGGCAGCATTGAAGAAAACCAGGCACCGCACATCACCTGCCAAATCCAATCCCAGCAGTGACACATGGTGATTGCAGCATCAGGATATAGAAGGGGGGGGGGCAGGACCACTGGGTGTAATAGAAGGAGAGATTGTGGCCCAGTGCAGAGAGAACCTGGATGAGAACCTCTTCCAGATGTTCTGAACCTCAGACTGGGCCGAACCTTCCAACAAGACATTGACCCCCAGTCCACAGCTAAAATAACACAGCAGAGACTTCAGAACATCTCTGTGACCATTCCTGACCGGCCCAACAAGAGCCCGGACCTAAACCCAATGGATCATTTCTGGAGAGACCTGAAAATGGCTTCCACCAACGTCATCATCCAACCTGAGGGACCTGGAGAGGATCTGCAAGGAGGAGGCAGAGGATCCCTAAATCCAGGGGGGAGGAGCTTGTAGCATCTCCCCAGGAAGCCTACGGGCTGCACCGGCTCCAAAGCTTCTACTCAATAAAGCTATAAATTTCTAGGAATAGTAAAGATTGTAATCGCTGACAACGAGCCTCATCCAGATACATCTGTGTATAGATAACAAGGTGTCAGGATGTGGGGGAGGGGAGACGTTCTGTGATGTAAGAACATTAATATTTATCTCTTTCTTCTCCTTCCAAATGTAATGAAGGTTTTGTGTCTTCCAGGATTTATTATCAATCCAGGATCAGAGATGAATATTATATCTCCCAGTGATGGTAAGAACCTCCTCCTCTTCTTCCTCCTCTTCCTCTCACAATAATAATATATCCTATGACTGTTCTCCTTACCTGTATACAGGATATTACCTCCATACTGTGTTCTTATAGTGGTATCTGTGTATCTGTGCTGCGGTCTTCATGAATCTGGCTCACACTTTTTGCCTAACTATTAATAAATGTGTCCCACATGGTCTCAGTGCCCAATTGAGGGCAATTTTATTACATTTTGATTTAATATTTTTATGTTTAGTCCATTATTCCCCTTCATTGTTTTACCCTTCAGTGATTTTGTTAGTGCCACCATTAATTATTGTATTTCTTTTTCTTTTTTTTTTTTAATAAAAAGACGGAGGTACTCAACTTTTTGCCTCAGGCAGCAACTGGTCTAAGTGCATCACTTTGTCCTGCAGAAAAATAAAATGATCCACACTGTGGCCCTGAATATATAAATGATCCACCAGGGGGCCCTGCATATATAAATGATCCACACTGTGGCCCTAAATATATAAATTATCCACACTGTGGTCCCTCAATAACCTCTTGGCGCCAATAACCGTTTTCCATTTTGCACATCAGTTTTTGTCTCTCCTCCTTTTAGAATCTGTAACTTATTTACTTTTTCAAGTACAGAATCTGCATAACAAATACAATCTGTAGCAGTGGTATTTAATGTTCCATTCAATATACTGTGAAACGGAGAAAAATTAAAAATTTAGTTTTTTCTTTTTTTGCGGCTTTCCCTTCAGATGTCTCTTCTCGTTTATTCTTTGGGTCAGTTTTTACAATAACTCAATACATTATTAAAAACGATCGGGGGGTGCTGATCGTTGCTATGGCAGCCCTGAAAGATGGCGTCACTGACCTGTCATCCTCAAAAACTGCACTAGGAGCTGCTTACTACAATGATAGATTTTTCGCACGTTAGGGTTTTATTTGGCAAATTTAGTAAAACTAAGAATATTCATCTATGGTATCGCTGTAAACGTATCGACCCATAGAATAAAGATAACATGATTATTAGGCTATACGGTGAACTCCTAAATGTAAAAAATATGGGATACCAACCCCACAATGGTAACACTGGAAAAAGCATCTCATCCCGCAAAAAAAAATGCTGTCACATGGCCCCAATAACGAAAAAGCGAAAAATTTTATAGCCTACAAAAGGGGCCAATGAGGAAACTAAAATCCTGGCAGCTGCAGGGTGCTCCTTCGCTTCTGGGCCTCGCTGTGCCCCTATAACACAAGTAATGTCCACATGTGGGGGGTCTCTGCACTCGGGAGAAGTCACGGCCACATGTGGGGGGGTCTCTGCACTCGGGAGAAGTAACGGCCACATGCGGAAGGGGGGTCTCTGTACTCGGGAGAAGTAGCGGCCACATGTGGGGGGTCTCTGCACTCGGGAGAAGTAACGGCCACATATGGGGGGTCTCTGCACTCGGGAGAAGTAACGGCCACACGTGGGGGGTCTCTGTACTCGGGAGAAGTAACAGCCACATGTGGGGGGTCTCTGCACTCGGGAGAAGTAACGGCCACATGTGGGGGGTCTCTGCACTCGGGAGAAGTAACGGCCACATGTGGGGGGTCTCTGCACTCGGGAGAAGTAACGGCCACATGTGGGGGGTCTCTGTACTCGGGAGAAGTAACGGCCACATGTGGGGGGTCTCTGCACTCGGGAGAAATTGCAGAACAAATTGTAAGATGGGTTTTCTTTTTTTATCTTTTGGAAATGCGTCAATTTTAGGGCTAAAAAATTATAAATTTCACCTTCATTTTGATTGATATACTATGAAGATCTCAAGGGGTTAACAATCTTCCTAAAAGATGTGTCTGATAGTTTGACGGGTGCAGATTTGAAAATGGGTGGGTTATTTAGGGTGTTTTAATGCTAAATATTTCAAATTTTATTCAAAACAGTAATTACGGTACCCCAAAATAGTCAATTCTGAAAATATGGAAAATCGATATTGGATTTGTAGCCGCGACATCAAAATAAATTATGCAGACATTTAAAAAATTATGAAAATGTAAAGTAGATAAATGGGAAATGTTATTCAGCAATTTATTTAGGTGGTAAATCTATCGGCCTGAAAACGCGGTGATATCGAATTTGGCAAATTTTTCAAAAAAATGTATCATTTTTTTCTTTTCTTTTTTTGTAAATAAACACAAAATTTATCAGCCGAAATTTACCACTAAAATGAAGTACAACATGTGAGGAAGAAAAAGTCTCAGAATCTCTTTAATAAGTGACAATGTTCAAAAGTTATAACCATATAAAGCGACGCAAGTCAGAATCCAAAAAATGGGGCTGAGCCTTAAAGTGTAACCGTCGTTCTGAGCAAAAAAAACCTAAAAACATAATTCTGCTCCAGGTGTCCCTGGGAATCATTCCTCAAAGTATTTTCCCTCTCGGTCCTCAGTTAGTACCTTTTTTGTCCCATAGCAACCATAGTTTCCAGCTCTCGAAAAAACTACAATCGGCAAGATGGAGGGGCGGGACCTGCATTCTGTGACATCATCACAAGCATGCGCTGCTAACCAATGAAACCATATCTATCTATCTATCTATCTATCTATCTATCTATCTATCTAGCGTACTCGAAACTGCACGTTGCTCGGACGAATATTTCGTCAGCTCGAGAAAATGGCATCTCCCGCCGTTTTGATTTTTGGCGGCCAGAAACAGAGCCAATCACAAGCCAGGAGACTCTGCACCCAGCATGACGTGGTACCCTTACACGTCGATAGCAATGGTTGGCTGGCCTGATCAGGTGACCCTGGAATAGACTAGCCCCTGCCCGCGCTGCTCGCATCATTCTCTGTCTGGATGCCGCTAGGGAGAGAGCTGCTGCTGGTCAGGGAAAGCGTTAGGGTGTTATATTAGCTTACTGTTAGGCAGGAGTGAGTCTACAAGAACCCAACAGCCCTTGTTATGGCTAGAATAGCGTTATATATATATATTTTTTTGTTTGCTTGTGGCTGGGCTTGCTGGCACTAGTAGTGCAGCTAGTACCATATTGTGAGGAATTTGCAGACTTGCCAACGTTATATTTAGCTCTTAGTGACACACATATCCACCTCAAACACCGAAGTGGGACAATTTATTAGGGGTTTGATTATATTTGGCACAGTCTGCTTTTTCTTTTCTTTTTTTTTTTTTTTTAAACTAAGTCATCAGGCACAGCACAAAATCCAGTTGTGTGCTGTCAGTGTAGGTTAGAAACTAGCCATAGCAATAGTATAGCATCGTTTTCTTAAAAAAACAAAAACACAAAAAAAGACAAAAAAGACACAAAAAAATTTTACAGTTTACACTTTAATTTTGAAAATGTTGAACCCGAGGGCTAGGGGTAGAGGACGAGGGCGTGGGCGTCACACTACTGCAGGGGTCAGAGGCCGTAGTCCTGGGCGGGGTGAGACACCACCTGCTGATGAGGGAGCAGGGGAACGCCGCAGAGCTACACTCCCTAGGTTCATGTCTCAAGTTACTGGGACTCGTGGTAGAGCACTGTTGAGGCCAGAACAGTGCGAACAGGTGATGTTGTGGATTGCGGACAATGATTCTAGCCATTTGTCCACCAGTCAGTCTTCCACGCAGTCCACCCATGTCACCGAAATCAGCACTCCTCCACCTCAGCCTCCTTCCCCCCAGTCTGCCCCCTCCCAGGCATACTCTGAGGAACTGTTTTCTGAACCCTTCCGAGAGTCACAAACCACTTGTCCGGTTGCTGCTGAGCTCTTTTCCGATGCCCAGGTTTTCCACCGGTCGCAGTCTGTGGGTGATGATGACATTGTTGACGTAGTGGAAGAAGTGTGTAAAGAGGTGTCGGACGATGAGGAGACACGGTTGTCAGACAGTGGTGAAGTTGTTGTCAGGGCAGGAAGTCCGAGGGGGGAGCAGACTGAGGGATCGGAGGAAGATGAGGTGACAGACCCAAGCTGGGTTGATAGGCCGGGTGAACACAGTGCTTCTGAGACGGAGGAGAGTCCTCGACGAGAACAGGTTGGAAGAGGCAGTGGTGGGGCCAGACGGAGAGGCAGGGCCAGAGCTGGTGCATCGGCGCCAAATGTTTCACGTAGTGAAGCTCCCGTGGCGAGGGCTAGATTTTCGGAAGTCTGGAGGTTCTTTAAAGAAACACTGGATGACCGACGGACTGTGGTGTGCAACCTGTGCCAAACCAGGATCAGCAGGGGTTCCACCACTACTAGCTTAACTACCACCAGTATGCGAAGGCATATGAATGCTAAACACCCCACTCAATGGCACCAAGCCCGTTCACCTCCGGCCGGGCAAACCACTGCTCCTTCCCCTGTGTCATCTGCTAGTCAGCCCCCTGCCCAGGACCCCGGCCCAAACACCTCCCGTGCGAAAACCACACCTTCGCCTCCACGATCCTGCACAGCATCCACCAATGTCTCCATGCACAGCGTTCAGCTCTCCATACCCCAGACGCTGGAGCGCAAGAGGAAGTACAGTGCAACCCACCCACACGCCCAAGCCCTCAACGTCCACATCTCCAAACTACTTAGCCTGGAGATGCTGCCCTATAGGCTGGTAGAGACCGAGGCCTTTCGCAACCACATGGCGGCGGCCGCCCCTTGGTATTTGGTTCCCAGCCGCCACTACTTTTCCCGATGTGCTGTCCCAGCCCTGCACCAGCACGTGTCAGATAACATCATCCGTTTCTGACAAGGTCCATCTGACCACGGACACGTGGACGAGTGCTGCCGGGCAGGGCCACTATATATCGCTGACGGCACATTGGGTTAACTTGGTGGAGGCTGCGACCAAGTCTGACCCTGGGGCTGGTCATATACTGCCGACGCCGAGGATTGCGGGGCCTACCTCGGTCCAGGTCGCTCAGGCCTATAATGCCTCCTCCTCCTCCCACCCCTCCTCCACCTCCTCCTCCGAATTACCATCCGTGTGCATGGCGCCATCAGTCGGTAGCTCTAGGCACAGCAGCAGTGCCGTCGCTAAGTGATAGCAGGCGGTGCTCAAACTGCTGAGCTTAGGCGATAAAAGGCACACCGCCCAAGAGCTATTACAGGGCATCACGGCACAGACTGATCTGTGGCTGGCACCGCTGAACCTGAAGCCAGGCATGGTTGTGTGTGACAACGGCCGTAACCTGGTGGCGGCTCTGCAACTCGGCGGACTGACACATGTGCCATGCCTGGCCCATGTGTTAAATCTCATAGTTCAGCAGTTCCTCAAGACATACCCCAATCTGTTTGATTTGCTCACGAAGGTGCGCCGCATCTGTGCGCATTTCAGGAAGTCCAGCACAGATGCTGCCACTCTCAGGGCAGCGCAGCGCCGCCTCCAACTGCCCGCTCACCGACTGTTGTGCGACGTGCCCACGAGGTGGAATTCAACATTAACCATGTTATCCAGAGTTTACCAGCAGCGCAGAGCGATTGTAGACTGCCAGATGTCAACTTCCACCAGAACTGGTAGTCAGGTCAGTCAGCTTCCTCAAGTCTACAATGAGGAGTGGATGTGGATGTCTGATATCTGTCAGGTGCTGAGTAACTTTGAGGAGTCAACACAGATGGTCAGTGGCGATGCCGCCATCATCAGCCTCACCATCCCGCTGCTTGGCCTGTTGAAAAACTCTCTGGTCAGCATGAAGTCGGAAGCTTTGCGCTCGTCACAAGAGACGGGGGAAGAATATTCCCTTGTTGATAGCCAAAGCACCCTGAGGTCTGTTTCTCAGCGCATATCGGAGGAGGTGGAGGTGGAGGAGGATGAGGAGGAAGAGGAGGAGAATGTTGGCGAGACACAAGAGGGGACCATTGTTGAGTCCTTCACTGTTCAGCGTGTATGGGCAGAAGAAGAGGAGTTGGAGGAGTTGGAGGAGGAGGAAATGGACAGTCAGGCCAGTGAGGGGAGTGAATTCTTACGCGTTGGTACTCTGGCGCATATGGCAGATTTCATGCTAGGCTGCCTATCCCGTGACCCTCGCGTTCAAAGAATTTATTCCAGCACCGATTACTGGGTGTTCACTCTCCTGGACCCACGGTACAAGCAAAATCTTTCCACTCTCATCCCTGGAGAGGAAAGGAGTGTGAGAATGCATGAATACCAGCAGGCCCTGGTGCACAAGCTGAAACAGTATTTCCCTTCTGACAGCGCTAGCGGCAGAGCGCGTACTTCTGCGGGACAAGTAGCGAGGGAGAGTAGGCGAGCAGGCAGCTTGTCCAGCACTGGCAGGGGTACGCTTTACAAGGCCTTTGCCAGTTTTGTGTCACCCCAGCAAGACACTGTCACCTGTCCCCAGTCTCGGCAGAGTAGGGCTGATCTTTACAGAAAGATGGTGAGGGAGTACGTAGCTGACCATACCATCGTCCTAAATGATCACACAGCTCCCTACAACTACTGGGTTTCAAAGCTGGACATGTGGCATTAACTGGCGCTGTACGCCTTGGAGGTTATTGCCTGCCCTGCCGCTAGCGTGTTGTCTGAGTGGGTTTTCAGTGCAGCTGGTGGCATCATCACCGATAAGCGTACAAGCCTGTCGACTGACAGCGCTGATAGGCTGACGCTTATCAAGATGAATAAAGCCTGGATTTCTCAGGATTTCCATTCTCCACCAGGTGAAGGAAGCTCAACCTGAATAATGTATGCACTCCTCCTCATTTTCCTCCTTCTCCTCCTCTTTGTACACTAAAGCAGAGGACACTGGCTATTTTTTGCCAGGGACAACTGGCTCTAGCTATAGTACTCTATGTATTTAATTTTTCTGGAGGGCCACCTACCCGGTCCTCTGTTTTAAACAATTTTTGGGAGTGCCACATACAGGCACTCAATCTATTTAATTTTTCTGGAGGACCACCTACCTGCTCCCCTGGTTTGAAAACTTTTTTGGACTGCCACATACAGGCACTATCCAAATTTAATTGTCTCCATAGCAGCCTCCACACGTCGTCTTTATAGCTGCCTCCACACGTTGTCTCCATTGCTACCTCCACACATCATCTCCATAGCTGCCTCCCAAAGTCGTCCATATAGCTGCCTCCATACATTGTCCCCTTAGCAAACGAGCTGTGTCAGGCAGAATTTTGGGTTGTTTTCATGGCTTCCACATCAAACTTGTTAACTTTGTCGCCACCCTGCTGTGTTATCCACAAAATATACTGGCAAACTTTTATAATTTACCGATATTATTTCAGCGCTTCTAGCGCATCTGTTTACATTCCCCTCACCCGCCATAACCCAAACTTATAAGAACACTACTACACTTGATCTTATACAAAAGGTTCTTAGAAGTGCTGTTTGGGGAGGAGCCAAGAGACAGGGGCTTGGACAGGCGAAAGCTCGCCTGGAAGTGGACCGCCAGCTCCATCCCAAGATTAGGCAGCCTCAGAGGCATCCATGCATGCTGCCCCTGCTGTTTCCTGTCCATTTTGCCTCCACGATCCTCCACAGCGTCCACCAATGTCTCCATGCGCAACTTTCAACTCTCTATAACCCAGACGCTGGAGCACGAGAGGATATACAGCACATCATCCCCTTATCAAACGAGCTGTGTCAGGCAGAATTTTTGGGTGTTTCACCAGATACATAATGGAACTCGGCCCATCTGTCGCCACCATGCTGGAGACCTGAAGTTGCAATCATAGCAGCGCAATAAGGATGCCCCATACTGTCACTCTTAATCATGGAAGTCGTCTCCATGGCTGCCTCCACATGTCGTCCCCTTATCAAACGAGCTGTGTCAGGCTCATTTTTCGGGTATTTCACCAGATACGTTATGGAACTTGGTCACTATGTCGCCACCATGCTGTGTTATCGACTAAATATACCGTCAACCTTTTGTTCACATAGGAAATCATTTCAGCGCTTCTTGCTCACCTCCTTTGGTTCCTCTCTGCCACCCATTGGTTTGAAGCCTGAGTCCATTTGGGGTATGTCGCCATGACACTCTCTAGCCTGCCGCTGCCTCTGCATGCCGTCCCCTATAGTGTCAGGGTCAATTATTGGATGTTTTAGATGCTATCTAGCCTCATTCTGTCACTCTGTCATGGCCATGCTGTTGGCATAATTTTGGCATAATGGTGCGATTAAGCAGCCTCAGAGGCATCCATGCATGCTGCCCCTGCTGTTTCCTGTCCATTTCCGTGGTGTTTCCATCCTTTTCTGAGGTTTCCAGGTGTTTGGCCAAGCTTCCCTGTGCAGACCCTTGGTCCCCTTGAAAAATGCTCGAGTCTCCCATTGATTTTAATGGGGCTCGTTATTCGAGTTTGTCTCGAATAACGAGCACCCGAGCATTTTAGTGCTCGCTCATCTCTACACATGATGTGGCAGCAGCTTGAAGACTTGGAGAGTCTCTCCTGCCATTTCCTGCTGTGGAGTGTGAGGTGATGGGGGAGAGGGATTGTGATGGATCTGCAGCTTGTGTCTGTGTGCTTATATACAAGTGTAGGGAAAGCTGATGGAGAGAAATGTAGTTGTGTGGTTACTACATTAGTTAGAGCTTCTGGCAGCACATGACTGAGTGCTGGAGCAGTGAGCTGTGAGGAGAATCGGCTGACAGGGAGAGCAGAGACAGGGGGAAGACGCGATGTGCCTAGCAACAGCCATATCAGGAGACACTAACAACAGGGGGAAGGCTGTAGAATATGCAACACCCTCGCCGATGCAAGGCAGAGGAGTGGTTGCGAATACGTCCCATCATGTAGCTTGCAGCCTGTGTAGGGTCTGGTTAGCCTCACAGCATGTCACTACATAACACTAGATAACACAGATGAGCACTGCAGTGGGAGATCCTGCCTGGCAAGGCAGGAGTTAATTGTTTTATGTGATGTCATATGCGTCAGCCAATCACAGGTGTTATACTTTGTCTCTGTGAGCTGAGATGTAAGCTGAGATGTAATTGGAGGAGTAGCCACCACCTGACCAGGGGGAGTAACAAGATCCCTGTTCAGGAAACTTCCAGAAGAAGTCAGTTCTCTCAGAGAAGAAGAGTTCAGTTGCAGTCAGACCAGACAGTCTGAAGAGCAGTCTAGTCAGTCAGACCAGGGAGGCTGAACGAGTCAGACTGATTACAGCTAAGAGTTAGACAGAGAGAGAGGAAAGGGGTATCATCCTACCTTCCAGGGTGATACCTGAAGCAACCCAGGACAAGCTGAAGCATCCTTCTAGGACACAGCTACCTCCCAGCCTGCCATTGCATCCAGGCTGATGATCCCTCCTGTGGCTCCCTCCAACTGTATCTCAGGACTCCACCATTTTGTTAAGGCACGTTGCTACGGTTCCTGACGGTTCCAATAAAGAACTGTAAGTTGTTTTTGTTCAACCTCTGCCTCCGTCTGGTCCCTTCTACTATGGCTGTCACCATCACGGGCACCCTGTCCACTACACAGAGACTCATACTCTAGACACCAAAGGGTTGCCCCAGGGAGAACCGCTATAGCAGCCTCTCCCTCATCATTTCTTGCCAACACCAGCTGCTGGAGAGCTGCCAGGCTGTAGGACAGCCCTCCGGTTCCCCATACCAAGCACCGTGACACTAGCGTGCCTAGGCCACAACCGCCAGCCACTCAGGTACTGCGGGCCCTGGCTGACTCCAGGCCCCGAGAAAAGGCTAGGCCCCGGTGGGGGATGTTGCAAGTGGCGTCACGAACACAGGATCATTACTTCTGTGCCTTATTCTGGCACTAGAGACTATCCTTTATTGAAAAACTACTGTGCTGCCTAACCCTGCTGCCATTCGGGTATAGGCCCAAGTGATTTTGTGCTATATTTCACATTGACTATATTACTGCTTCCAAGCGCATCGCTCCAGCAATCAGGGGGTTAATCCCTGTCAACGGACTCTGTTAGCTCAATTACAGTTGGTGCAGAGCGGTTGAAGCATTTACCTCACGAGGCTGTGGCGCAGCAAGTATTTCCAGCCCGCCAAATCCTCCCTGGCGGGAACTCCAGAGTCGTCACCAGGCTCCACCCCCTGCGCGAGTGGCGCGAAGTACCGTGGGGGAGGAGCTGGAACGTGTGCGGCCGGCAACAAAGAGGGTTAATCTGCCATCTTGGATTTTGGCGCAGGCCGCGCCTGAAGCCTGCCTGCAGCGTGCGCCTCATCCGGAGTTCCGGCACATGTGTCCTGCGACTAGAGGAAAGCACCGCTGAGCATCACCGTGCCCCTGCTGCCTGCCGGACATCGGGAACGGAGTCCTTCGTGCACCGGAGCTGTCCTGTCACCGCGGCTGATCCTGAGTGAGTACCGCTGGGGAAGTTAAAGGGGGTTAGAGATTGTTTCCGATGCTAGGTTATTGGCTCACCTCCCAGGCAATAGTGACTGTGTCTTAAAGTGCCCACGTCCCATTTTAGCCATCGCCCATAGCAACGGACATTGTGTAACCCTGCAGACTTCCCTCAGCTAGGCCAGTCATGTCCGCCCAAGAGGAAGATACGGGACTGGAGCAGGTCCCGTCCCCTGGTCCCTCCTCGGGGTACCGGAGCATGTTAAGCCCTCCAGAGAGTCCTTTCACCCCTGCTACAGCCAGGGTCCCTGAGACCCCCACCATGATGCCTCTGACTATTCCCTACTATCTGGGGGCCCCCTGGTTACCCCACTACGAGGGAGAATCACACACTCTCTCTGAATTCAGAGACAAGTTGTTAGCCACCTTCGCCCTGTACCCGTTCACAGAGGAACAGAAAGTGGGCATCCTAACTGGGCAGTTGAAAGAACCCGCTCTCCGGGAAGTCAAATCTTGGCCCCGAGAACAGTGTCAGAATGTGGTCCAAATTCTTGATAGGCTGCGCAACACCTTTGACAAGTGTACTGCCTCAGAGTTGAAGCTGCAGTTCTTCGGGAAAAGACAGAAGCCCCAAGAGTTCCTCCGAGACTTTGCCCTCTCCCTACAGGAGACATGGAAGGCCATAACCTGTCTTGAGCCCAAAGACGCTGAAACCTCTGACCAAACCCTGAGGGAACAATTCATTAATGGACTTGATGATAGAAATCAAAGGTGTCAACTAAAGATCATCTCTTCTCAACATGCCCAGGCCTCCTTTCTTGAGTTTAAGGAAATTGCCATTGACATATTAGGGGACCGACCGCCTACTGGACCGTAGAAAGAGCCTGAATCCGTGGAAATGGAGGAATCTGCTCTAGCTTGCCATCCAACGCAGTCAACATCACCTACTCCTGCGGCTACGGAAGTTGCTGGCTTAGCAGGACAGGTCCCTAAGCCAGCAACCCTGCATAAAATTCTCGATCGGTTGACCCAGTTGGAAGTGACTGTCTCCGCTATGAGGAAGAAACCTTCAGAGAACTCAGTACGGTCAACTACCCCTCGTGACTCCCCGGCCAAACAGCGCCCAAGAGAAGCGAAGTCGTTAAGCACCTGAAGTCAGAAGAAACCCCGCCAGCGGTGCAGCTACTGCCATAAATATGGGCATGAAGAGGAGGGATGTCGTCAGTTAAACGACAAACCCTTGGAGCTAAGGGACGACCTCCAAGGGAAGAACCTGTAAGTCCCCGAGATGCCAACTGGATACCCAGGTTCGTGGGAACTCGCCCCATGGTTCATGTAACCATCAATGGAGTTACCCTACCGGCCTTAATTGATACCGGCTCTCAAGTGACCACCCTCCGGAGTGCTGCCTTCGAGAAATGCCGAGGAGGAGCATCCTTAGTCCAGCCACCCAAGGCTTACGAACGGAAAACCCGTACCCATCCGCGGCTACTGGGAGCCCACGCTAACCATTGGAGACACTGAGTTAACCAGACAGGGTGTAGTGGTGACACGAGTGCCCGAAAACGGTAACTTCTCCTTGGTACTGGGTACCAATGTCCTCCGCAACTGCTACCCTGAAGTGCTGAAGGCTCTCCACGACTCCCTGCCAACAGTGCCCAACGGTTCCCGGAAGGTAATTCAGGAGACTATGCAGGTTCTAGCGGCGCAACAGAAGTTTGCTGGCCCTAATGGTGAAATCTGCAGAGCCCGGATCAAGGATCCCCAACCTGTCCGCCTTCAACCTGGGACTGAGACGTTAGTATGGTGTCGAGCCTGCATGGGCGTCCAAGGTCAAGACTACCAGGCGATAGTAGAACCTCTACCAGCTGATGAAGACCTGCCCATTCTAGCCGCCAGGAGCCTAGTCACTGTATCCCGAGGACAAGTACCCATTCGACTACTAAATGTGGGAGACTCCCCAGTGGATCTGAGAAAGTACCAAGCCTTAGCCACTCTCTTCAGCGTCCATCCTGAAGACTTGGTGGAAACCTCTCTGTCTGCCTCCCAACAGTTGGAACTGAAGTAAAGTGCTGAAGGTGAGCCTGCCGAGCAATCCTGGTGGCTTGAGCTCAATATTGGAGACGACGATTTTACTCCTGCAGACCAAGTACAAGGTGTCCTGGATGTCGTTATGAAGCACCACCCGGCCTTCAGCAAACACCCACTGGATTTTGGGCAGACTACCCTGATCCAACATACCATCCCTACTGGCTCTCATCCCCCTATCAAGGAGCGATACCGGCCCATACCTCCAGCCCGCTACCAAGAGGTGAAAAAGCTGGTACAAGAGATGAAGACAGCCAACGTTATCCGGGAGAGTCACAGCCCATGGGCTGCCCCGCTGGTCCTTGTGAAAAAGAAGGATGGAACCCTTCGATTCTGTGTTGACTATAGGAAGATCAACAATATCACCCACAAGGATGCCTATCCTCTGCCTCGAATCGAGGAATCCCTCGCAGCCCTAGGGTCAGCTGCCTACTTCTCTACCCTGGACCTGACCAGTGGCTACTGGCAAGTGGCCATGGCGCCGGAAGACAGAGAGAAGACGGCTTTCACCACCCCAATGGGCCTGTTCGAGTTCAACAACATGCCATTCGGGCTATGCAATGCCCCAGGCACATTTCAACGGCTGATGGAGAGATGTTTGGGTCATCGCAACTTCGAGACCGTCCTGCTATATTTGGACGACATCATCATCTACTCCAAGACTTATGAAGACCACCTCCACCATCTGGCTGAAGTCTTCCAAATCCTGACCCAACATGGGTTGAAGGTCAAGCCATCCAAGTGCCACCTGCTACAACCTAGCGTCAAGTACCTGGGACATGTGGTGAGCGCTCATGGAATTGAGCCAGATCCATAGAAGATTGCAGCTGTCCACGACTGGCCTACCCCATCAACCATACGGGACATCAAAAGCTTCCTGGGATTTGCCAGTTATTACAGGTGTTTCATCCCAAAGTTTGCCCAGCTGGCGGCTCCCCTGCAAGAACTTCTAAAGAGAGCCAACGTTCCCGAGTATCCATTGAGTGGACAGCCGAACGAGAAGCTGCCTTCCAGATGCTCAAGCAACGGTTGACTGAGCCTCCGTTGTTGGGATATCCAGACTACAGTCTGCCTTTCACCCTATACACTGATGCCAGCAAGCAAGGCCTAGGGGCTGTACTATCCCAGCTCCAAAACGGAACTGAAAGGGTCATAGCCTACGCCAGCCGTTCCCTCCGAGAACCGGAGCAAAATGACCAGAACTACAGTTCCTTCAAGTTGGAGTTTCTGGCGTTAGTCTGGGCTGTGACCGAAAAGTTCAAGGACTACCTGGCTACATCCTTCTTCACTGTCTTCACAGACAATAATCCCTTGGCGCATCTGAACACCGCTCGTCTTGGAGCACTGGAGCAACGGTGGGCCTCCAGACTTGCCAACTTCAACTTTACCATCAAGTACCGGGCTGGTAAGACCAATGACAATGCCGACGCTCTGTCCCGTCTCCCTGACCAGTGGGAGGGACCCTCCACGGATGCTCAGTGGGAAGATGTCGAGATGCCAGCGTTCTATGCCCAGTTTGTGCGTCAAGATGCCCAGAGAGTTTACTCCTTACCGTCAGAGGCAGCGCCAGCTACTCCCCAAGAAGAGTCAGAGCCTCCTGCGGAAAAGGACCTCTGGATAAGTCTTCAGGCTGATAGCCACGCCATAGGAGAAGTAATGGACTATCTCTCTAGTGGGCGAGTGCCTGAAAGAATCCGCCACAGAAGAGCTGATGGAGAACTGTCTCAATTGTGGCGCCAGAGAAAGACTCTGAACATGCATCAGGGTCTGCTAAAGAGAAGAACTCTGGACCCTATCACTTATGACCAGCTGTACCAGATTGTGATTCCCAGGAGGGACGCCAAGATAGTACTGGATATGTACCATGACCAGTCCGGACACTTTGGCGCTCAGAAGACTGAAGCCACCCTCCGAAGGCGCTTCTACTGGGTCAACATGAAGCCCGACATCGAAGCCTGGTGTCGGGAATGCCCAGCCTGCGCCATCGCTCGAGGAGAGCGACACAATCAAAGGGCCCCTCTACATCCCATTGTGAGCCAACGGCCCTTAGAGATCCTGGCATTGGATCATGTGAAGTTGGAGCCCAGCAGATCCGGTCACAGTTATGCTCTCACGATCATTGACCACTATACCAAGTTTGTGGTTGCAGTACCTGTCAGAGAGCTATCTGCAAGGACCACCGCAGCGGCCCTGTGGAAGAGCTTCATCCTCCCCTATGGCTGTCCGGACCAGATCCTTACGGACCAAGGAACAGCATTTGAGTCCCAAGTCTTCCAAGAGCTGTGCACTCTATATGGCTGCAAAAAGCTGAGGACCACAGCCTATCATCCCCAAGGCAACGGGCTTTGCGAAAAGATGAATCAGACTCTAATCAACATGCTGAGGACTCTGACCCCTGCAAAAAGGGCTGACTGGCCAAAACTGTTGCCCGAATTAGTGTACCTGTACAACAATACCACTCATTGCTCCACAGGATACACCCCGTATTATCTGATGTTCGGGAGACACGGCCATCTCCCTGCTGATATGACCTGGGACATGGAGTCCCCTGATTCCTAGTCTTTACTCCCCCAGACTGACTGGGTTCACGAACACCAGAGGTGCTTGGCGGATGCCAGAGAAGTTGTGGATCTGCGGTTGGAAGAGGCCCGAGAGAAACAAAGAAGAGACTTCGATCGTAATGCCTCTTGCCCCAGGAGATCGAGTGTGGCTGCGCAACAACCATCCCACCAGTAAGCTAGATGGGCGTTGGGAGCGTGAGCCATACCTAGTTAGGGACAGTCTCTCCCCTGAAGTCTACGAGGTTTCAAGAGGAGACCGTCCACTACTCCGGGTACATAGGAACCGGCTGAAGAGATGTCTTCATCCTTTTGCCCCTATGTCCACACCTCTCACCTAGACCCCCAACTTACAGACCTCCTTGTTTTCACCTACCCCCAGTTTCTTAGAACCAATTGACTGTGCCTCACACTCTGTTTTGTTGTTTCCAATCCAGTAAGAGGTACCCCGGAGAGACCATCATCCCCACCGCAGTCTCCAATACTGCTACCTGTGGAGGATGATCCGGCTCCAGAGTCTGCAGCCCCTGAGGCATCAGAGGCAGCTGAGACTCCGACTCCAGCGCCTGACTCAGAGAAGGACGATGAGGAGGTTGTTATCTTCCCCCAGCCGGAACTTCGGAGGTCTCAAAGGGAGACAAAAGGTAAAGCTCCTGCGTACCTGCAGGAGTACCAACTGGTGTCACACAGAAGGAGGAGGCAGGTACGCTTTTCTGACACCGAAGTACTTACCACCGAAGAAGATACGGAGTAACCCCTGATGGGCTAAAAGCCTTACCAGGTATTGTGCTTATTGTACATATGTATATTTATTTCTGCTACTCCCATTTGGGCTGAGCACCCGCTAACCTTATGGAGCCAGAGACTTTCCTGGGACTCTCACCCTTATTTATCTCAGTCAAGAGACTTTCCTTGAACTGCCCACTGTCATGTGCTATGATAGCACCCCTTCCTCTGCCACAACAGAGATTCCTACAAAGGACTCTGTCCCTCTACACAAAGAGGAGACCCTTTGCTTCTTTTATTGCACTTTTCCCCACATCAAGGGCTGTACCCAGAAGATGGACTTTGCTATTAAAGACCTTCTGTGAGACTTTTGCCAACTCCAAGGAAAAGTTGCTACTTTATTGACTTATTTTTATATTGCACTTAATGCCTTCCTTTTAGGTATGGACATTCTGCATGCACTTTTATGCCTTTTCCTTTTCAGGTAAAGAGACATTTTATCCTGCTACGCTGAGTAGCCTACCTCCTGTAACATTTGCAACGTTATGTTATAAGATGTGTACCCATTGGGCTCCTAAGCCAATGTGAGTTTACAAAATGTTTGCACACTGTCAATTTATGTCAGTAGTTTGCACTAACCTTTTATAGGCTTTTCAGATTGTAGTGTGGCTGTGTCGGACCGTCCAATATGTAAATCCTGACCGCTATCTTATGCCTCAAACCGAAGTTTGTAAGTGGGGGTAGTCCGTAAACTGCGGGTCCTTAGGGGACTGGGGGTGTTACAGAGTTAGCACCTGGATGCCATTCATACAAGGGTAAGAATGTCAGTCGGCAGGTACTTATACATTTGTATAATGTCTCATTGTGTCACATATGCCAATGTAATGCACATATACACTATATATTTGTCGCTAGGGAAGAAGTGTTTATATAACAAATATACAGGCCCTGGTGCAAGGAGTGGATTACAGTACATGACACCACACCTTTCCTACTGTACAGTTTGGTTTAATGGCGTTAGCGACCAACTGTCATACTTTTCATTTACATGTCCTTGTCTTAGTCCGACACCAACCCAGGTGCCTGTCTCCAGGACCATGGGCGGTTTGTCCCTACAGATCATGTAGCCTGCACTTCACAGAAGTGCCCCTATCTACCTCTGCGCCCCAATCAGTCTGTAGTCGAGGCGAGGGCGGCTCTTTCAATTGCCCCGGGGGTATGCAACACCCTCGCCGATGCATGGCAGAGGAGTGGTTGCGAATACGTCCCAGGTGTCCTCTGTGTTATCAGGTGTTATATACAGGTGTCCCCTGTGTTATATACAGGTGTCTCCTGTGTTATCAGGTATTATATACAGGTGTCCCCTGTGTTATCAGGTGTTATATACAGGTGTCCCCTGTGTTATCAGGTGTTATATACAG
>WNYA01003716.1:0-14332 GCA_019512145.1 Engystomops pustulosus
GCTTTCCCTGACCAGCAGCAGCTCTCTCCCTAGCGGCATCCAGACACAGAATGATCCGAGCAGCGCGGGCAGCGGCTAGTCTATCCCAGGGTCACCTGATCTGGCCAGCCAACCACTGCTATCGACGTGTAAGGGTACCACGTCATGCTGGGTGGAGTGCAGAGTCTCCTGGCTTGTGATTGGCTCTGTTTCTGGCCGCCAAAAAGCAAAACGGCCGGAGATGCCATTTTCTCGAGCGGGCGAAGTATTCTTTCGAGCAACGAGCAGTTTCGAGTACGCTAATGCTCCAACCAGCATCAAGCTCGGACGAGTATGTTCGCTCATCTCTAATCAAGAGGTAGATACAGCCCTTAAACTCATCCAGAGGTAGACACACCCTTTACACTTATCCAGTGGTAGACACACCCCTTAGACTCATCCAGTGGTAGACACACCCCTTAGACTCATCCAGCTGTAGACACACCCTTAGACTCATCAAGAGGTAGACATAACCCTTAGACTCAGCAAGAGGTAGACACACACTGTAGACTCATCGAGAGACAGTCACATTCCTTAGACTCATCCAGGTGTAGACACACCCCTCAGACTCATCAAGACGTAGAAACACCTCTTAGACTCATCAAGAGGTAGACACTGCCCTTAGACTCATCGAAAGGTTGACACATCACTTAGACTCAACCAGAGGTACACACACTCCTTAGACTTATCAAGAGGTAGATACATCCCTTAAGTTCATCCAGAGGTACTTACAACCTTTAGACTCATCCAGTGGTAGACACACGCCTCAAGGGTTAGAAACACCCGTTAGAGTCATCAAGGATAGACACAACCCTTATACTCATCCAGCTGTAGACACAACCCTTATACTCATCCAGCTGTAGACACAACTCTTAGACTCATTTAGCGGTAGGCACAACCCATAGATTCATCCGATGATAGCCACACCCTTTAGACTCATCCAGTGGTAAGCACACCATTTAGACTGATGAAGAGGAAGACGCAACCCTTAAAACCATCAAGAGTATCCAAAAGAGTGTAACAGGGTGGTAAGGGCAAGAAATAAATAAGTTTACCCCCAGGTAAACTAATAATGATAACCAAAAGTTTGTAAGTCAGAAAAAAAAATTACACCAAAAAGCATAATTCAAGTTTAAATCTTTATTTAGTTCACAAAACATGATTAAAATGTAGCCATTGGCAAAGAAAGCCAACAAAATTAAAAAGGTGTGTGTTATAATCCATATCACTAATTAACCCAAAGTATAAATATGGTACAAAGCATATTCCAACAGAACAGACCTAATCACTCTAAATGTAATTGTATTATATTAATAACAACTAGAGATGAGCGCACACACTCGTTGGAGCATTAGCGTACTCGAAACTGCTCGTTGCTCGGACGAGTATTTCGCCCGCTCGAGAAAATGGCAGCTCCCGCCGTTTTGCTTTTTGGCGGCCAGAAACAGAGCCAATCACAAGCCAGGAGACTCTGCACTCCACCCAGCATGACGTGGTACCCTTACACGTGGATAGCAGTGGTTGGCTGGCCAGATCAGGTGACCCTGGGATAGACTAGCCGCTGCCCGGATCATTCTGTGTCTGGATGCCGCTAGGGAGAGAGCTGCTGCTGGTCAGGGAAAGCGTTAGGCTGTTCTATTAGCTTACTGTTAGGCAGGAGTGATTCTCCAAGAACCCAACAGCCCTTCTTAGGGCTACAATAACGTTTTATTTTCCTTTTTTTTTGTTTGCTTGTGGCTGGGCTTGCTGGCACTAGTAGTGCAGCTAGTACCATATTGTGAGGAATTTGCAGGGGGACTTGTGTTTAGCTCTTAGTGACACACATATCCACCTCAAACACCAAAGTGGGACAATTTATTAGGGGTTTGATTAGAATTAGGCAGAGTCTGCTGATTTCGGAGAGGCAGGGCCACAGCTGGTGCATCAGCGCCAAATGTTGCCCGAAGTCAAGCTCCCCTGGCGAGGGCTAGATTTTCAGAAGTCTGGAGGTTCTATAAAGAAACACCGGATGACCGACGGACTGTGGTGTGCAACCTTTGCCAAACCAGGATCAGCAGAGGTTCCACCACTACTAGCTTAACTACCACCAGTATGCGCAGGCATATGAACACCCCACTCAATGGCACCAAGCCCGTTCACCTCCGGCCGAGCACACCACTGCTCCATCGCCTGTGTCATCTGCTAGTCAGCCCCCTGCCCAGGACCACGGCCCAAACACCTCCCGTGCGAAAACCCCATCTTCGCCTCCACGATCCTCCAAAGCATCCACCAGCGTTCAGCTCTCCATACCCCAGACGCTGGAGCGCAAAAGGAAGTATAGCGCAACCCACCCACACGCCCAAGCCCTCAACGTCCACTGTGTCATCCCTCATCCTCATAGACTGTAAGCTCTTGTGTCACCCCCTCATCCTCTTAGACTGTAAGCTCTTGTGTCCCCCCTCATCCTCATAGACTGTAAGCTCTTGTGTCATCCCCTCATCCTCATAGACTGTAAGCTCTTGTGTCACCCCTCATCCTCATAGACTGTAAGCTCTTGTGTCACCCCCTCATCCTCATAGACTGTAAGCTCTTGTGTCACCTCCTCATCCTCATAGACTGTAAGCTCTTGTGTTACCCCATCATCCTCATAGACTGTAAGCTCTTGTGTCCTCCCCTCATCCTCATAGACTGTAAGCTCTTGTGTCACCCCCTCATCCACATAGACTGTAAGCTCTTGTGTCACCCCCTCATCCTCATAGACTGTAAGCTCTTGTGTCCCCCCTCATCCTCATAGACTGTAAGCTCTTGTGTCACCCCCTCATCCTCATAGACTGAGACTGGCGCTATATAAATAAAGATTATTATTATTATTATTATTATGTTCTGGTTCATGTAAGTTTCTATGTAAGAAAAATGGGACAGAATAAAAGCAATAAATCCTGGGAGATACATCCCCTGCAGGAAAGGATGTGGGATCCGCAGAAGAAGAAGACCACCTCCTTCATACCACTAGAGGTTGTAGAGTTGTTCATGAAAGATTTGTGGACATAGGAACTTGGTAAAAGAAGGGTCAAAGGGACAAGCACAGGACCTGGTTTCATTAGATCCAGAGGAGCTAAAGTATTTTAACATGTCCGAGCCGTGGATACATTTTGTAAGAGGAGTCCCTGAGAAGGCCGCAGGAAATATTACGGTCACAGTCTATGGGAGTGAAAGAAGCAGCAGTGAGGGATGGACATGGAGTAGAGCGGCACCAAATATAATCAGCAGGTTTCATACATCGGTTTTCTGCAGGGGATATAAGAAGCGTTATATAATATTTATACAGGCAGTCCATGGGTTACTTACAAGATAGGGTCTGTAGGTTTGTTCTTAAGTTGAATTTGTATGTAAGTCGGAACTGTATACTTTATAATTGTAGCCCCAGCAAGAATTTTTTCGGTCTCTGTGACAATTGGATTTTAAAAATGTTGGATTGTCATAAGAACCAGGAGTAACACTAAAGCTTCATTACAGACACATTTGATAACTGTTACAGCTGTTTATTGTAGCCTAAGGCTAAAGTATGATAAATAACCAACAACTAGAGGTCCGTTTGTAACTAGGGGTCGTCTGTAAGTCGGGTGTTCTTAAGTAGGGGACCGCCTGTATACCACTTTCTTTTTCCATTGCAACCACTGGTTATTGGAGCAGGAACAGAGCAGAATCCATAATATTCAATGAACTGTAATGTTTCTATTAAATAGGTTTATGTTATGTATGGACAGCACACAGCAATATCACCTACAGCTAAAAAGTTATGGGCGTCTTTCTATAAAATCTCAGATTCCATAAAATGAATATATTGTATCAAGAAGAAGAATATTTCTGTGTCCGCACACAAGTCTGAGAGTCTGATTTAGCTTTAAAGCTTAATATATTTATCATTTTTGGTATATTGTCAGTGGAATAGCAGAATAAATGTTCTTCTCTCTACATCTTAGATTCAAGACTTCTCTATATAAGACGAGTGATTCCTGCAGCTCCCAGAGCTCTACACTGAGCTGAGCCGCACGTCACAGATCTGTGCTGATACATGAGAGATACATGGAACAAGCTGTAACATCCTATAACACAAAGCTGTCTGATAAATGTCTCCTCTATAGAACAATATTCCTCCTTATCATCCTGTCCCAGACACAACCCAAGAAGCTGAGCACCGGAGCCGGGGGTTATATTGAGAATCAGGAACATTTGTTCCATGGTGAATATTTCCATCGATGGAAACTTCATGATCAGAGGAATTCTAAGTGTTCACATTTATCATAAAGACATAAAGATGAAATCTGATCCCTATTGTTACTCGTGTTGTTTAGTGTAAGTACATCCTAAATGTTAAACGTGTAAGGAAAAGTCTCTTCAGCTTCAGAATATACAACAAAGAAAATTTTCGGGGTTTTGGTTATTACTGAAATGATTTGAAGCTGGATGAAAAGAATGATATATCTATCCAGTTTTTTCTTTGTTATTTACTTATCCTTATGGTTGTAGAGCTCCAGTGACCTTCCATCCTTCCTCTCTAAACTGTGTTTCATTCCTATATTTCAAAATGTAGGGAGCGCTGGTATAGACCGTGGTAAATCCTTGTCTAAGATGAGCTTTTATGGACAGGCTTAAGTTTTTCATAAGTTGGGCTTATTTCATCCAGCTGGTAAATCATCACAATTTGATCAAGTCCCGTAGAACCAGGGAATGTCCCAGTTACATGAGTAGGAAATATCCATCTCGTCCGAGCACAAGATAAGGAGTCTAGACAAAGACCTGCCCATCAAGCCACTATCAGTACTTATCAGGCTCCTGTGGACAAAGAATCACAAATAAAATGTGTGGATCCTGTGGATCCTGTTCTCCCACCATTTATGGGCTCCTGTAATATAATTGTCCATTTAGCATTGTCCATTTAAGAGTCCCAGATTAAGTAAAGGATAGTCCTGGTGATGGCCTGGAGAACTGTGTACTGTGAACTGAAATCTAGTAGTTAGTTTATTTAATAACAGGTAGATTATTTTATATGGTAAGTCGTCAACAGTCCATTCTCTTTGTTGACCACTACAAAACAGGACTGCCAAGACTCCCAACGTATTATTGAACATGAGGAGACAAGGGAAGGCTGTTTCCATTCCCTGGATTAGCGCAGTGTATATTAGCACCTGAAGTTCTACAAAATTCCGTGCAGGTCGTGACAACTTCAGTACCTGAACGCAAGTCATCACAGGACACGGTACTGTAGACTGCTATGAAAAGATAAAGAAATTAATAGACATGTTTCCATTACACATTCATAGCCATGTTATTGAGTACTCGGGCTTATGTTTGCTCAGACTTTAGAGTTGCAGGGTGGTAATATGGTCTCTGTGAATGGTGATCTACTAAATAAGGAAGGTTTATACTGATATCATAGACAGCTTCATAGATTATTATTATACATAGATTTAATACAATGATTTTTTCACAACCAAATATGAAGAGCTAAGACCCAGAGAGACTTGAAGTTCTTGGTGTGAAGGATTTTAGTTAGAGATGAGTGAGCATCTCGAGCGCTCTGACGAGTATTTCGCCTGCTCGAGTCAATACAAATATACTCCAGATAAGTTAGCAGATGTAGCAGATGTTTCCGTACATCTGCTTACTTATCAGAAGACACGAGTGCAGAACGGTGTTCTTCACAATAGTATGTGAAGAACAATATGTGTGAAGAACACATTGCAGATGTTTAACACTGGTCTCTCTCCTTTTTGAAGTTCCACGAATATTCCATTGAATAAAAAAAAAATGAAGAAACAGGACTGACTTCCTTATTCCTCAATAAAATGACACATTTTATTGGTCCCATTGGTCCCCTTGAAAAATACTCGAGTCTCCCATTGACTTCAATGGGGCTCGTTATTCGAAACGAGCACTCGAGCATCGGAAAAAGTTTGACTCGAGTAACGAGCACTAGAGCATTTTAGTGCTCGCTCATCTCCAATTTTAGTCTATTTCAAAATGCCCTGATAAAACTTGTGATCATGACCTCAGGTCTGTTAGATCATCCATCTCTTAAAAAAGCCAACAAAATGTAAATAGTGTAGGAGAAGTTGCAATGTGTTCTGATGGGGATAATGATATATGGAGGTATCAAACATTCCATTGAATAGGTCTTCTCCTCTCTGTTGTCTTTAAATGTTTTAAATGCTGAACCAACCAACATGAGATGGTAGTCAAATAACACCCTGTTATTGAAGTAAGGGGCTTCTCCTCTGTCTTCTCCTCAATATCCACCAAAATAAGACAGATCCAGAAAAAAATTAATGGGGGAGATTTATCACGTTTCTGAGAGCAAAACCGTTCTAGATGCTTATGGCAACCAGTCAGAGCTCAGCTTTAATTTTTCCACAGCATTTATCAATGAAAATATATAAAAAGAAAGCTGAGCTCTGATTGGTTGCCATAAGCAACTACAACTACTTCGCTTTAATAATTGCATAGACTGTAAACTCTTAAGAGCAGGGTCCTCCTATTGTTCCTTATGACTGTTTGTACAGGAGCCTAATTATTCCATTTTATATTCCCTCTGGTCTGTTGCTTGGTGTAGCCGTTGACTGTTATGTGCAGGTCGTACCGAATTTCCATGAGTTGAAACATAAAAGGAAGTGAATGTAAGTGCAGGTGAGGGGCTCCAGCAAAAAACTCCTGTTACTACAGCCTGGGAGCGCACTGTGCCCCTGAAAACTGGGCAGCAACACTGTTCGGGCATCACTTGGCAGTATGTGCAGAAGGAGCCATTGGTCCAAAATGACAAGGTTTGGCAAGGAAGTCAGTGATGAGCCAAGCCTAGATGGCACCACGAGCTGGGCAAGCAGCCGGCCTTCCATGGGACTGAGGGCAGAGGCTACTGCAAGGTTGGAGAGCTAGTGCTGCCCAGTGCACTTCTACAGTGTGGCAACCTGTATCTCCAGTACATCATGTGCATTTTCATGGCTCCAGTTATGCAATTCTAGAGGAGGAGGGCAGCGGTGAAGAGACTATAGAACCTCCACAGCATGGAGCAGTGACCAAAGTTCAAGATAAAATAAAATCTATAAGAGAGGCTCCACTCATATGGATATATTCCTAGTGTACAATGAAAAATTACCAGGGAATCACTGGTATAAAACTATAATATTTAGTACTTCAAAATGGACTTAAGGTAAAAATGTTTGTAAAACCCTTTTTATTAAGTTTGCATACATACACTCACCGGCCACTTTATTATGTACACCTGTCCAACTGCTCGTTAACAATTAATTTCTAATAAGCCAATCACATGGCGGCAACTCAGTGCATTTAGGCATGTAGACATGGTTGACTTCAATGGGGCTCGTTATTCGAAACGAGCACTCGAGCATCGGGAAAAGTTCGTCTCGAATAACGAGTACCCGAGCATTTTAGTGCTTGCTCATCTCTAATAACAACAGATTTCATACATAGAAAACAATGGGATAAATCATACCAGTAAATAGGACACCACACCAGCCAGCCCCGACACCAGCCAGCTACCATCAAGAGGTAGACACACCCCATAGTCTTACTAAGTGGTGGACACACCCCTTAGACTCAACCAGACTCATCAAGAGGTAGATGCACCCCTTAAACTCATCAATAGGTAGACACCCCCTTTAGACTCATGCAGAGGTAAACAAACCCTTAGATTCTTCAAGAGGTAGACACACCCCTTAGACTCATCAAGAGGTAGACACACCCCTTAGACTCATCAAGAGGTAGACACACCCCTTAGACTCATCAAGAGATAGACACACTCCTTAGATTCATCAAGAGGTTTACACACCACTTAGACTCATCAAGAGGAAGACACACCCCTTAGACTCATCCAGTGGTAGACACACCCCTTAGACTCATCCAGCTGTAGACCCCTTCCTTTGACTCATCCAGCTGTATACACACCTCTTAGACTCATCTAGTGGTAGACACATCCCATAGACTCATCCAGCTGTAGACATACCCCTACGGACTCATCAAGAGGTAGGAGGCCACATTATGAGGAAAATGTAGGACAGGAGGACACAGTATGAGGACTATAAAGAACAGGAGGCCACAGTATGAGGAGGATGAGGGACAGGAGGTCACAGTATGAGGAGGATGGAGGACAGGAGGTCACACTATGAGGAGGATGGAGGACAGGAGGCCACAGTATGAGGAGGATGGAGGACAGGAGGCCACAGAATGAGGAGAATAGAGGACAGGAGGCCACAGTATGGCCACAGAATGAGGAGCATAGAGGACAGGAGGCAACACTATGAGGAGGATGAAGGACAGGAGGTCACTTAGACTCCTCAAGAGGAAGACAACCCCTTAGCTATCCAGTGGTAGACACTTCTTATTGAATCATACAAGTGAAGGACACACCCCTCAGACTCATCAAGAGGAGACACACCCCTTAGACTCTCCAGCCGTAGATCCCTTCCTTTGGATCATACAGCTGATACACACCTCTTAGATATCCAGTGGTAGACACATCCCGTAGACTCATCCAGCTGTAGACATACCCCTAAGACTCATCAAGAGGTAGGAGGCCACATTATGAGGAAAATGTAGGACAGGAGGACACAGTATGAGGAGGATGGAGGACAGGAGGCCACAGTATGAGGAGGCTGGAGGATGGGAGGTCACAGTATGAGAGGATGGAAGACAGGAGGCCACAGTATGAGGAGGCTGGAGGATGGGAGGCAACAGTATGAGGAGGATGGAGGACAGGAGGTCACAGTATGAGGAGGATGGAGGACAGGAGGCCACAATAGGAGGAGGATGAAGGACAGGAGGCCACAGTATGAGGATGGAGGACAGGAGGTCACAGTATGTGGAGAATGAAGGACAGGAGGCCACAGTATGTGTGGGATGGAGGACATGAGGTCACAGTATGAGGAGGATGGAGGACAGGAGGTCACAGTCTATGAGGAGGATGGAGGAAAGGAGGCCACAGTAATGAGGAGGAGGATGGTGGACAGGAGGCCACAGTATGAGGAGGATGAGGGACAGGAGGCCACAGAATGAGGAAAAGGAAAAATAGAGGACAGGAGGCCACAGTATGCGGAAGATGAAGGAACAGGAGGGTCACAGTAGCGGAGGCGGAGGACAGGAGGCCACAGTATGAGAAGGATGGAGGACAGGAGGTCACAGTATGAGGGGGTGGATGACAGGAGACCACAGTATGAGGAGGATGGAGGACAGGAGGCCACAGTATGAGGAGGATGAGGGCAGGTAGTCACACTATGAGGAGGATGGAGGACAGGAGGCCACAGAATGAGAATAGAGGACAGGAGGCCACAGTATGAGGAGGATGAAGGACAGGAGGGTAAACAGTAGGAGGAGGATGGAGAAGGACAGATGCACAGTATGAGGAGGGATTGAAGGACAGGAGGTCACAGTATGAGGAGGGGAGGATTGGAGGAAAGGACCACCAGTTTGAGGAGAATGGAGGGAAGGATCGGGTAAAGTAGTATGAGCGGATGGAGGACAGGAGGCCACAGTATGAGGAGGATGAAAAAAAAAAAAGGGGTATGAAGGACAGGAGGTCACAGTATGAGGAGGATGGAGGAAAGGAGGCCACAGTTTGAGGAGAATGGAGGACCGGAGGTCACAGTATGAGGAGGATGGAGGACAGGAGGCCACAGTATGTGGAGGATGAAGGACAGGAGGCCACAGTATATGGGGGATAATAGTCAGGAGGCACAGTATGAGGAGAATGGAGGACAGGAGACCACAGTATGAGGAGGATGAAGGACAGGAGGTCACAGTATGAAGAGGATGGAGGAAAGTAGGCCACAGGATGCGGAGAATAGAGGACCAGGAGGCCACAGATTAGGAGGATGAAGGACAGACGGGTACAGTATTTGAGGACGGATGGAGGACAGGAGGTCACAGTATGAGGAGGATGGAGGACGGACTGCCACCAGTATATGAGGAGGGATGAAGACAGGAGGCACAGTAGGAGGAGGATGAAGGACAGGAGGCATACAGTAGGAGGGGATGGGAGGACAGGAGGCCACTGAATGAGGATGGATGCGAGGACAGGAGGCCACAGATGAGGCGGATGAAGGACAGAGGCTACAGTTATGAGGAGGATGGAGGACAGGGAGGGGTCACAGTAGGAGGAGGGAGGATGGAGGACAGGAGGCAACAGTTTGAGGGAGGAGGTGGAGGACAGGAGGCATGAATGAGGAGGATGGAGGACAGGAGGCCACAGTATGAGGAGGATGGAGGAGGAAAGGAGGTCACAGTATGAGGAGGATGGAGGACAGGGGAGGCCAAGTATAGGAGGATGAAGGACAGGAGGGTCCCAGTTATGAGGCGGATGGAGACAGGACGGCCCACAGTAGGACGAGGTGAAGGAACAGGGAGGCCCTGATGAGGAGGATGATGGACAGGAGGCAACCGTATGGAGGCGGATGACAGGCAGGAGGCCACAGTATGAGGAGGGTGGAGGACAGGAGGCCAAAGAATGAGGAGGGTGGAGGAAAGGAGGTCACAGTGTGAGGAGGATGGAGGACAGGAGGCCACAGTATAAGGAGGATGGAGGACAGGAGGACACGTATGCGGGATGGAGGACAGGAGGCACAGTATGAGGATTATGAAGTTCAGGAGGTCACCGTTATGAGGAGGATGGAGTGGACAGGAAGGGTCACAGTATGAGGAGGATGGATGACAGGAGGTCACAGTATGAGGAGGATGGATGACAGGAGGCCACAGTATGTGGAGGATGAAGGACAGGAGGCCACAGTATGTGGGGGATAAAAGACAGGAGGCCACAGTATGAGGAGAATGGAGGACAGGAGGCCATAGTATAAGGAGGATGACGACAGGAGGTAACAGTATTGAGGAGGATGGAGGAATGAGGCAACCAGTATGAGGAGGATGCATACCGGAATCGGCCACAGTTATGAGGAAGGATAAAGGTCAGGAGGGTCACAGTATTGAGGAGGGGCATTGGAGGAAGGAGGCCACAGTAGAGGAGGATGGAGGAAAGGAGGCCACAGTACTGAGGAGGATGGAGGACAGGAGGCCACCAGTTGAGGAGGGATGAAGAACAGGATGGCCACAGTATGAGGAGCATGAAGGACAGGAGGCTACGTCACGAGGCGGATGGAGGACAGGAGGCCATGAATGAGGAGGAGGAGGAAAGGAGGCCACAGTATGAGGAGGATGAAGGACAGGAGGCTACAGTATGAGGAGGTGGAGGACAGGAGGTCACAGTATGAGGCAGGTGGAGGACAGGAGACCACAGTATGAGGAGGGATGGAGGCAGGAGGTCACAGTATGAGGAGGATGAAGGACCGGAGGCCAATGAATGAGGCGGATGAGGACAGGAGGCACTGAATGAGGAGGATGACGGACAGGAGGGCCACAGTAAGAGAAGGGTGGAGGACAGGGAGGCCAAAAGGATGAGGCGGATGGAGGAAAGGAGTCACAGATGAGGAGGATGGAGGACAGGAGGCCACAGTATGAGGATTATGAAGACGGAGGTCACAGTGTGGGAGAAGTAGGGCAGGAGGTCACTGTATGAGGAGGAGGATGGAGGACAGGACGGCCACAGTATAAGGAGGATGAAGGAAAGGGGTCACAGTATGAAGAGGGTGGAGGACAGGAGGCAACAGTAGAGGAAGGATGGAGTACAGGACGGGTCACCGTTTTGAGGAGGATGGAGGACGGGGCCACATTATGAAGCAGGATGGGAGGACAGGACAGCCACCAGTATGAGGAGGATTGAAGGACAGAGAGGTCACAGTATGAGGAGGGTGGCGGACAGGAGGCAACAGTATGAGGATATGAAGTACAGGAGGTTACAGTGTGAGGAGGATTGTAGTGCAGGAGGTCACTGTAGGAGGAGGAGGATGGAGGACAGGAGGCCACAGTATAAGGAGGGATGAAAGACGGAGGGTCCACATATGAAGAGGGTGGAGGACAGGAGGCCACAGTATGAGGAGGATGGAGGACAGGAGGGTCCAAGTTTGAGGGGAGGAGGAAAGGATGCCACATGATGGGAGGTGATGGAGGACAGGAGGACCACAGTTTAACAGTAGGAGGAGGGTGGAGACAGGGGGGGACATCTATGAAGAGGATGGAAGGACAAGAGGTCACAGTATTTATGAGGAGGAGTGCAGGACAGGAGGGCACATTATGAGGAGGGTGGAGGACCGGAGGTATGGACACAGTATGAGGACTATGAAGTACAGGAGGCACCGTATTGAGGAGGATGGAGGACAGGATGGGTCACAGTGTGAGGGGATGGAGGACAGGAGGGGTACAGCTGTGCGGAGATAGGGCAGGAGGTCACTGTCTGAGAAGGATGGAGGGACAGGAGGCCACAGTATGAGGAGGGAATGGAGGACAGGAGGCCCCACATAGGAGGAGGCGGAAGAAGGAGGCTACAGTATGAGGAGGAGGGAGGTTACAGTATGCGGAGGATGGGAGGACACAGTATGAGGAGGATGGAAGACAGGAGGCTACAGTATGAGGAGGATGGGGGAGGACCCAGTATGAGGAGGTGGAGGACAGGACGGCCAAAGTATGAGGACTTATTGAAGTACAGGAGGGTCACAGTGTATGAGGAGGGATGGAGGACAGGAGGCCACAGTATGAGGAGGATGGAGGACAGGAGGGTCACTGTTAAGGAGGATGGAGGACAGGAGGTCACAGTTTTTGAGGAGGAGTGGCGGCAGGAGGACACATTATGAGGAGGAGCTCGGAGGGAGGACAGGAGGTCACAGGATGAGGAGGATGGAGGACAGGAGGAACAGTATGAGGCGGAATGGAGGAAGGAGGCCACCCCCACAAAGTATGAGGACTATGATGAAGTACAGGGGTCACAGTATGAGGAGGATGGAGGGACAGGACGGTTCCAGTGTGAGGAGGATGGAGGACAGGAGGGCACAGTCTATGAGGAGGATGGAGGAGGAGGAACCACAGTATGAGGAGGATGGCGGGCAGGAGGCCACAAAATAGGAGGATGGAGGAAGGGGTGGTCACAGTATGAGGAGGATGGAGGGCAGGAGGGTTCACAGTATTGCGGAGGATGAAGGACAGGAGGCCAGTGTATGAGGAGGATGAGGAAGGAGTACAGTATGAGGAGGTAAAGGAAAAGGAGGTCACAGTATGAGGAGGATGGGGACAGGAGTGGTCACAGTATGAGGAGGATGGAGGACAGGAGGCCACAAAATAGGAGGGAGGAGGACAGGGGGTCCAGTATGAGGAGGATGTAGGGACAGGAGGTCACAGTATGAGGAGGGATGGAGGGAAGGGAGCCACGGTATATGAGGAGGATGGAGGACAGAGAGGTCAACAGTATGAGGAGGGTGGAGGGACAGGAGGGCACAGTATGAGGAGGCGTGGAGGGGGGGAGGACAGGAGTCGTTGGCAACGTATGAGGACTGATGAAGTACAGGACGTCACAGGGTGTGGCGGATGGAGGGACAGGAGGTCACCAGTATGAGGACGGCTGGTGGACAGGGGGACACCGTAGAGGAGGATGGAGGGACAGGAGGCCAAAAAGGTAGGGAGGATGGAGGACTGGGGTAACAGTATAGGAGGATGGGGCAAAAGGAGGTACAGTATGAGGAGGATGAAGGACATGAGGCCCTGTGAGTGGATGCAGAGACAGGAGGCCCCAGGATGAGGAGGTAGAGGATGGGGCGGAGGGACAGTATGAGGAGGATGGAGGCAGGAACCCGGTCCAAGTATTGAGGAGGTGGATGATCAAAGGACGGAGGCTTTATAGCTCTTTAGAGCGAGCGATTGGACGGCCAGGAGAGTCCAAGTGGGATGATGGATGCGCGACAGGAGGTCCCCTGTTTGTCTGAGGAGGTGGAGGCAGGAGGGATCCAGGTATGAGGCGGATGAGAGGAAGGCGGCCACAAATTAGGGGAGGGGTGGAACTCCGGGGTCCACAGATGAGTGAGGATGGCGGACAGTGAGGCTACAGTCTGCGGAGGATGGAGGACAGGATGGGTCCAGTATGAGGGGAGAAAAGGAGGCTGTATGGGCGTGTGCGGACAGGAGGCCACGTATGGGCTGGAGAAGGCGTGCGTCACAGTATGAGGAGTGTCCGGACTGGCCGCGGGAGGCGGCGGAGGAAAGCTGGCCAGTTTGAGAAGGCTATCGGGGGACGGCGGCTCACCGAAAAGCTAGTCGGGGCGGAAGGAGGTAAGATGGAGGATTATGGGCCCTCGCACTGGTAGAGGGATGGAGTTGCAAGACTGGGGAGGAAACAAGTAGAGGCGGAGGGGACAGGATAGTAATATCTCAGCCAACGCTAGATTGGAGT